>CAUYRH010162859.1:0-11204 GCA_963574655.1 Perodicticus potto | reverse complement strand
CCCCGCCCCCCAGTTCATTTAATCTTATCAGCTCCTTGATGTACTGACCATCCTTTCTCTAATGGCCCTGTCCTTTTGGGGTCATGTTCTGATTTTTTCTTTCCAATAACTGGGAGGGAAATGGCCATTTGGTAATGTAACAGGACCAGATGTGCTAAGCCTGACCTTGGCATTCAAAACAACAATATGAAATTTTGAAAAACGTCAGAACTGGCGATGGTCTTTATAAGGACAATAAAATAAGATGCATTTCTCTATTGATGCTTCAGATGGTGAAGCTTTTCTGTTTTCCTTTTCTTTTGAAACTATTATTAATTTCTAAATGCCAAAGCAATAAATGCCTCTCCTTACTACCTTTTTTTTTTTTTTTTTTCTTTTCCCTCGAGACAGATCTCGCTCTGCCTCCCAGGCTAGAGTGCAGTGGCGTCATCATAGCTCACAGCAACCTCAAACTCTTGGGCTTGAGTGATCTTGCCGCCTCAGCTCCCCAAGTGGTTGTGACTACAGACTCACGCCACCAAGCCTGGCTTATTTTTCTTTTGTTTGCGGAGATGGAGGTCTTGCTCTTGCTCAGGCTGGTCTTGATCTTCTGGCCTCAAGTGAACCTCCCATCTTGGCCTCCCAAGATGCTAGGATTATAGGCATGAGCCACCATGCCCAGCCCTTCTCCTTAAATCTTGATGATGTCTATTGAAACGAACTATTAGTTCAAGTAGTTGGAGCGTGGTCTTTAACCAGTTACCAACCTGGTTTCGAATCCTTTGAGTTGTGGCACATCGCAAGTTCTCTCATCTAGAATCACCAAATATCCTTAACTTTGATCCACTACTAGTCTAAAAGCACAAGTGTATTTAGTTCAGAAAGAATTATGTTGTCATCATCGAACAAAAGAATAGTCTGTGCCGTTATCTCTGAAAGGTTACATGATTGCTCCTCTGCTTTTTCTGTTTTGTTTCTAAAGCAGTTAAGGGCTCTAAGTGCGCTCTGTTGTCGAGTGGCCGGACAGGGAATTGGGTGATTCACAAAATAAAGGGAAGGTCCCTGGACTAGGCCAAAGGGCCACCACCTCTGATTTTGACTTAAGTCAAATCTTTAAGCAGAAACCTTGCTGACCAGACTATTTCTGATCATTTCAATGGATGAGGGTTTCTAATCTCTGTTACTAAGTTTCTTTTTTAATTTTGAAGATTAATTAAGTAATAATTATGCACAGATGCATAAAAAGAAGTGTTTCAGTGTTGGCCTTTTTAAATGTACCAGTCTGAAGGAACTAGTGCAGCCTCTTTCCGAAGTTTCAATTGAAACTTCTCTTTAATTTGCATCATGCCACCCAGTAGAGGGTTTTACAGAGATGCAGTTTTTTTTTTTCTTTTGAGACAGAGTCTCACTATGTTGCCCTTGGTAGAATGCCGTGGCATCATAACTCACAGCAACCTCAAATTCTTGGGCTTAAGCGATTCTCTTGCCTCAGCCTCCCAAGTGGCTGGGACTACAGGCGCCCGCCACAACACCTGGCTATTAGTTGTCATTGTTGTTTTAGGTGGCCTGGTCTGGGTTCAAGCCCACCAGCCTTGGTGTATGTGGCCAGTGTCCTACCCATTGAGCAATGGGTGCTGCTGAGATGCAGTTTTATTTCCTGAAATTTAACCCTTCTACCTGCACGCTGAAGTCTTAGAGACAACTATTTAAGAGCAACATTTCCCTAAGGTTTACCTAACTTTGTGCCCCTTTAGTTTAGCTATTTGTAGTGAATTTTTTTTTAAGTGTGCAGTTTAAGCAATGGTCTCTTTTTGAATGCCCCCTACACTCAAGATACTTTCCATGGTCACTGCCAAACACAGACTGGGTTTTTAAATAAAAAAAGGAAACACTTTTTAATTTTTATTTATTATGGCCAGTGAAACATGAACAGTATATAATCAGCTGGCAGGAGGTAGGGTGTTGAGTTATTTATGAGTTTACTCTTCCCCGCTCCTTGAACAGCACATACTTACATGAAGTTCGTTACTGAGCGATAGGATGAAGGTAAGTAACTCAGATGTTCTGATGAAGGCCAGCATCTTTATGTTAATCAAAGTACCTTTTGATCTATTCCCAGTAATGCCATCTAGGTTGGGCTGGTTTTGTCATCGTGGTGGTGGTAGTAATCATGGTTGTTATTTTAATGACATTTGTTTGGAAACAGCAAGCCTGTTTACAGCAGTGAAGTGTTTTTCTTGCCACGGAGAAGAAATGTATTTCTTGTCCCTGTTCTCTTAGCCACGCCTGCCTCCGGGTGATTTCGCCGTGACAGTCCTGCCAAACCTTTCCACCCTAGGGGAGCCCAGGGCATTTGCAATATCTCCCTTTAATATTTACACATTTTACTTCCTTAGATGTAATCTTTTTCTGGGAGAGAAAATTCCCAGAGTGCCAGTTCTCTTTGCTAGAACCTCCTTCTATGTGAACTAACCACAACAGGACATAATTTATAGGCTGTTATCAGCGTGATTTACTCCATCCAAGCCATGGTAGCCATTGGTTAGGTGGTGGGGGGTGCTACACTTTCCAAGTGGGAAAGAAATCCAAACAAGTTTTAGAAGAAGAAGACACAAAAAAGTCACCCATGGGGTAGGGAGGGAAAATAAAAGTTATCCTTAGGGGTTTCACAATTCGAGATTGTTGAGTGTTGCCATGCAAAACTAACAGCCAGCGGGACGTTCTGCTTTTCTTACAAATTCTCGGTTAGCACGAGGCGCGTCAGCAGCTGGTAGCCCTACGGTCAGGGCATCAGGCTGGAACGGAGTGGAAGGCAGCCCTGGCTGGAGGTCTCGCCGGGATCCTGGGGTGCTGGAAGGTAAAACTTCACCGGCTGCTGCCAACAGAACTTTGCCAGTCTGTTTTTTTCCCCGAGCTTCAGGCCATGCTGATGTTCAAGTTCAATGAATGAGAGCTACTGATTTTTGTGAAGCTTTTTTCAGTGATTTGTTTTGAGAATGCTAAGTTGGCAAGAAGAAAACTAGGCAAGGAGAAGTTGAGTTTTGGATGACCCCAAGAAGGCATGTCTAGAGTGATTTGGTAAAGCTCATATAGCCTGAGATTGTTCCTCATCAGGGAAGGTGTACAGTCATCAGAAGAACTTACTGAGGAAGAACGGGGGCGGCATTATTAGGCTCTGGAGCAAAGGGAGGGACCTGGGCGGCAGCTCCTGCAATGCATTGGTCTTACCAACCTTCCACCTTCCACCTGGGGTGGGGGCCCCAAGGTAGTGCTTCCCCAAAGAAGGGGTTCCACCGTCCACCTTTGGTGACAGGAATAGAAAAATTGACCGAAAGGTAAACCAAAAGCATTAAGAGTCCAAGTTTGTGCATATATATTACTGTATTATTTTCTAGATACCAGTATTTGAAAACACTGTGTTACAGTCTTATTTTCATTTACTCTGGCTAGGATGGTTGGCTGCTTTTGAGGAGGTCCTGAATAAAATAATATGGGCTGTATATAACAGCTGTTTGGAAAAGTTTTCCTGGCCTAAAGCATGAATTAGCCCCCGAGCAAATTTAAGAATATTTGCTGACATTTTCAGTGGTCACTTTATTTTTATTTTCTTGAAGAATGAGGTCATTGCAGTCTGTTAATAATCAGAAGTACATCGTCAGCCCACAAATTTAGGGAAAGGATTGTAAGGTCACTTTTATGAAAATGTTAGCATGTAATTGCTCTGCGTGCACACTTGCACGTTTTAATTAAAATATCTTTCTATTTCTCCCCCTTGTGTGATGTCTTTGATGACAGTCTTTAGTATATACCCTTGTGTGGTTTCTGCATGGGAAATGTTATCCTAAGCCTTGGAATGGGTCAAAGAAAACTCACTGAGCAACGTTGACTAAGTAGCGCCTTCCGAGCTGATATGTCAGTTTCTGCCCACGTGTTTATTTGTAATTAAAGGGAAGATGCTTGAGAATGGCTTTACCATTAATCTGGAGACAGAGAGACGGTTTCCTGGCCAGTGATGTACGGCAGTTGGCTTTGCGCTTCTTCTGAAAAGAGAATTCTTCCTGTGGCATTGTTACAGAGAACAGCTTTCCTGTAGGGCTCGCCGTCTTAACTGTTTCAAACTCTTGTTGTTCGGTAAATCTGTCAGAAGGGTCTGCAAGGGCCCATATTTATGAAGAGAGCGTAGACTGGTCAGTCTAAAAAGCTCCTTAGCGCAGTACTTTGAATTTTAAATTACACACATAATTCAAAGGTAATGTAACCTGCCGTGTCGGACTTTAGTCCATTCTGTTAAATGGAGAAAAATGACTGACGTGAAGGGTGACTTATTGATTCTTGGTGGGAAAGTGACTTCTGTAATATAGGAAGTATGGTAAAAGGAATAGCTTAATTATTTAGGGAGCACTTTTCAAAATATGCTTTTACAGCAGTACAAATTGTATATATACAAATTGTACAACTAGGTCCTTTTTTTTTTTTTTTAAATTCTTTTGTAGGGAAAAGTTAGGACAAACCTTCTATTATTTAGTTGCTAAGGCAAAGTTAAAATTTTCTGAAATTCCTAGATGGCTTTAGGAAAGATACGAGGAATAATGAGAAGTTTCTAAACCCCTTAAAAAACAGGGCTTGTTACTAATTGCTGTTTCGTTTCTTCTTTACATTATACTTAGGCTAGTGTTAGGGTAGCTTGACTGCCAAGATTTACAAAATACACTTTTTCTCTCTCTTTTTAGTTTATGATGTTTTTCAACAGTGTCATGAACTCACTTCATCTGATTTCATCAAGTAAACATATGGGAAATTGAGATGACACATTTTAATCTGGCATTTGAAGAAATATTCATAAGATATCAGATGAAATATTTATATTGGCCTTTTACGTCTGATCCGTCTTTCGATTCAGCGTGCATTTTTGCTTAAGGACCACAGCCTAATGTTATTTTGACTGCGTTTCACGGAGTTGGCAGCCTTTCAGATAAACAGCATATTTGTGGTTAATTGGTTGAACATGTTCTATAATTATAATTATATTACAACCTTAATGTGCTTGAACATTTGCCCACTGAAGGCCACTCACATGAACCCAGTTGTATTTCTGTTGTTGTACCTAAGCTGGCGGGTGGCTGACACTCGGCGGTCAAGGCCAGAGGAGGAACCTGGGAATAAGAGGGAGGCTTCTCGTTATGCCCATCGGAAACCATGGTTTGGATAGTTTTCGAAGTTGACCATGAAAATTTCCCTTCTGGTTGTCACTTGGATGTGTAGGCTTCTGTCAGTGGGCTAACGTTCTTTCAGACTTTCAAAAAGCATCGATTTGGCTTTTTAACAAAGTTACACAATGGCTGTAAGGGAAAAGGAAAATTAGCACTTTATCAAGTTTGGAGCTCATTTCCAAGGCCACCAGGGAGCAGGAAAAGTCACCAAAGACCAGTGCTTGGAACCAGCATGAAGCCATCTTGAAACTGGTTTTTCCATTTTTCAGTGCTTGAAAAAAATTGTCTAAAAATAATATTTCATGACACACGAAAATCCATGGAGTTCAGATTTTAGCATCTGTCAGTGAGTTTCTTATTGGTACACAGCCATGCTCATCTTTTGCGTTTTGTCTGTGACCCCTCACTTTCTTCCCTCGGAGGCTGAATTGAGCAGGTGTGGCTGAGACGTTGTGGTTCTCAAAGCTGAAAACACTCTCTGGGTTCTTCACAGAAGCACTAGCTAAATGGTGTTCTCCAGTTTCTGTCTTTCACCAGACTGATAGTGTTGTGAGGACAGGGGCTACTCTTGTTTCAGACCGTGGCCTGTAGGAGAAGATAGTGGTTGGTTGGGTGAATAAATGAATGAATGATTGGGTGAATGAATGAGTGACACTAAAGCTGGGAGTACGTAGATATCGGCCGTTTTCTCTAATCTTTGGCCTAACAACTGAACACAGTTTATGAAATTTGCAAATCTGCTTCCAAACATGTTTGAATTGATTTTTATGGTCTTTTAATTAACCCAATAAAAATGGTAACAACACAGCAATTTTAAGAAAATAACAGAGCCACGTATTTTTTACAGCTATGCATGCCACCCACATTATACACACATGCAGTATTTATATGGTCCAAATAATTATCTTTTGTACTTAAAACACTTTAAATTAGGAATTACTTGAAAGATTACGTTCGATATCATTTTTTTAAAAAGGAAGGATAAATAAGCTCTTCCCAATTCATTTACATGATGGAACAATTCTGCCACTGCTAAATAAGGCAGGAAATTCCATTAAGTTTAAATGTGCTGCCCTTACCCTAAAGTATCTGCAAGGCTGTTTGTTGAAGAGCCACTAGTTTCAGACAGATCTCAGTTGCAAAGCTGAACGTGCACTTCATTAAATGCTTTGTGAGGTAGTCAAGGATGGGTTAGAATGGTGAAGATTCCAACTCAGAGTCTGTAAGCCAGGGATGTAGGCCAAAGGTATCCTGCCAGGATGTTAGGAAATTTCAGAGCCTCATGGAGACTTCCCTTGGTGGGCACATTCTGGTAAAGTCATTATTTTTGTTGGTTCCTGGGCCATTCTTGGCCTGCCTTACCAGACACTTTTACTTCTAAGGCAGTGTTTTTCAACTTTTTATTTATTTATTTATTTTTTATCTCACTGCACACTTGAACCTATAGTTAAACTTTCAGAGCATGCTTAATTTATATTGGTCTAAAAAAAAGAGTAAAAGGCTGGGTGTGGTGGCTCACCCCTGTAATCCTAGTACTCTTGGAGGCTGAGGCGGGTGGATTGCCTGAGCTCAGGAGTTGAGCAAGGAGCAAGTTCCTGTCTCTAAGGAAAAAATAGAAAAAACTAGCTGGGTGTTGTGGCCAGTGCTTACTTGGGAGAAGGATCGCTTGAGACTATGAGTTTGAGGTTGCTGTGAACTGTGATACCACAACACTCTGCTCAGGGCGAGGGAGTGAGACTCTATCTCACAAATAAATTAAATAAATAAATTAAAAAACTTACTGTGCTTTGAACTTTCAAAAGTAATTTAAAAATTTTCACAAGACACTGGTTGAAGATCACAACTGTAAGGTATCTGAGCCTTGCTTTCTTCTTCTTCTTCTTCTTCTTCTTCTTTTTTTTTTTAAGAGACGGGGTCTCACCTTGTTGCCCTTGGTAGAGTGCGGTGGCCTCACCGCTCACAGCACCCTCCAGCTCTTGGGCTTAGGCTATTCCTCAGCGTCCCGAATAGCTGGGACTACAGGCACCTGCCACAATGCCCGGCTATTTTTTTGTTGCAGTTTGGCCGGGGCTGGGTTCAAACCCGCCCCCCTCCATATATGGGGCCGGCGCCCTACTCATTGAGCCACAGGTGCCGCCCCCTTTCTTTCTCCTTACTGACTCAGGCTCCAGCCTTCCTGGTCGTTGGATTGAGACTGAGACAAAAAATTCCCTCTTTCCCTTCATTTGAGCCGTGTGGCTTCAGGCAAGTGTCCTCACCTCTTTGAGCCCCTAGTTAACCACAAAACACAGATCTCATACCTACCTCTCGCTGTCCTTGTAAGAATTCCCAAGGAGAACGATTGTAACCCCCCCAGGGAGCTGCGTGCTGCTCTGTAAGCAGCCAGTAAGGATTGGTTATCTTTGCTGTCTCCCCTGCTCCTTTTTGTAACTGGGTCTCCCAGCATCTTTAGGTCCTTCCTCTTCTGGTATATTCCCTGTGACAACCCAGTGTCCTTTTGCTGGGTTACATGTCTGCCCTCCCAGGCTTTGTCTCTCCCTCTTTCTCACGGTTCTAAGACGATGGGTTACATGGCTTCCCCTCTGACAGGTGCGGGGTGGGCACCTGTTTTTCCTCCTGCCCTGGCTGGTGGGTCATGGAGCAGCATGTCTGCTGCAGCCTTCTGGGGTCAGTTCTGGCAGGACCTCATCCAAGCACAAAGGAACCTTTGTCTTCACTCAAGACCTCCCTGAGTGACGATTCACAGCTGGCCTTTGGTTCCCTCCAGTCCTGTGCCTCTCGCTCATTCACCCACTGTGGCTGGTGCAGCTTCCTCTTCTCCTCATGTGGGTTGCTCAGATGGAGCCCCAAGTGTCCTCGAGTGTCCTCCCTGCCTTGAGGGCTCAGTTTCTGCAAGGAGTTCCTCAGCATTGTCCATTCACGCTTCTCTGCCCTGACCCAGCCTCTCTGCGCAGAGCTCAGGGCTGGGGGAGGAGACGCAGACACCAGGCACCCTCTTGCCCTCCAGCGCGCACAGTGGGTGAGCCTCATCTGCTCAGGACAATGTTGGTCTTCGTGGTCTGCCTGGGAGATTTCCAGTATTGCTGGCTTTTGCTTGTTCTGTAAGATTCTGTTCTGTGTGTTCTGTAAGTTCCATTGGGCATGTGATTCCCTCTGGCTTATACGTAGTTCTCTAAGCCCATTTAGTACCTGACCTCACTGTGTTGCCATTGTCTATTTGTGTGTGGGCATCACCCCACTAGACCGAGCTCCACAAAGGGGTGGTTTAATATAGTTTTCTGTCCCTAGCATGAAGCGAAAAAGAGAACAACAACAACAATAACAACAAAAAGGAGGGGTTGAAGAAAAGGAGGGAGGGAGAGAGGGAGGGAGAGAGGAAGAGAACTCTGCCAGTGTTTGTTGAGGGCCTGAATGATCCAAAGGAGATATGTGGCTTCCTATCAGGGGCTCACATTTTAAGGCGCTACGATACCTTGGTAAGCCTTATCCAGAAGTCTGGATTGTTCCCTGTCCAGAACAGACTCATCCTGGCCTATGTTATAGGTATTGTGGGGGCCATTGTAGACATGGTGGTTAAAACCCAGAAGGAATCCAGCAGTCTCATGTTCCCTTGGCTTCTGTCGGAACTCAAGGCTCTTACTTATTTCTGGGGGTCTTGGCTGGAGGTGTGTCACCTACCACTTTGCAGGTCGGTTATACTAGAGCAGAGAGAGTGGCATGGATTCATCTAGACAGATGTGCCAGTCAGCTGGCTCAGATGACATTTTCTGGTTAGGGAGGAACGAGCAGGTGGTGGAGGAACCGCTTCAGAGTCTATGTAGGATCTTAGAGGACAGAACACCGTTATCTGCAACACCAGTTATCAAACTCAGACTGGTTCAAAAATTAAGCATGCGCCAGAACCCCGTGGAGGGCTTATTTTAGAACTCTTGGAGTGGAACCCAAAGGTCTACATTTCTAGCAAGTTCCCAGAGGATGCTGATGCTGCTGGTTTGGGTCTCACATTAGACTTTGCTAATTTCAGCTTGAGAACATGGACTCCTGGGTAAAATTTCTGATCTCCTTAGCCTCTTTCGGTCGTTACTAGCTTGGAATCTTATTTTCTTGGTTACGAAAAGCATCAGAGTTATTTTAGCAAAATGCTTTTGCCATCATTGCTTTTAAACTGGCTCTCCACAGTGAGAAAGCCAAAACTAAGTTTTTTTTTTTTTTTTTTTATTGAGACAATTTGTTGTAATTATGAGTTCTCTGTCACATTTGAAAAATATGTAAAGCCCTGCTTTGAACTTACTTTGTTCAATCTATCTGTACTGTTTGGTGTTTTCTATACAAATTGGATGTACCTGCCACAGATGTTGGTTTTGTGGTAATAATACTTTTTTACGTTATAAAAATCTGAAAATGAAAATGTAACTTAGTCTTATTATTGTAATTTCCCCTTGCCTTTTTGCATGGATCATTTGTTTGTGAACTGGTTATTTCAGGAAGGGCTCAAAGGTAATTTCATGGTTTATAGCATTTATATTGGCGCCTTTAATGAGCAAAACATATTGTTTTCTAATACATGAAACGAGGAATTCATATACATGTATTATAAAATTTTCATTTTCTAGTATTACATGTGTATCAAGTTTAAGACATTGCGAACAACCACATAAAGAAATTACACTTGTGTACACAGGGGAAATATGAAAGTTTTGTAATGTTAAAAAGAAAATAAAAGTAAAAATCAACGTTTGCAGGCTTATGAGATGATTTTATTTTTAATGAATCCAAATGATAGCAGGGAGCTGCTGTTGTGTTTCCGCGTTGTACCGCAACTCATATCTGAAAATACAGTAACATATGGCTTTGTTATTATTTAGGTGAGGAATTCGTGCACCTGAAGGAGTTTTGAGAGCTCTGGGTCTCATTCGGATGCTGTACGCAGCAACCGAATACGATGAGCTGGAGAAGGGAGCTTCTCATCCTGAGATTATTAAGACTTGACCAATTCACTTTTTTTTTTTTTTTTGGCAGCGGTGGTGGTTAAACTCAAAAACTTTTTTGCTTATTTGCTAATGATTCTCTTCGCTTTTTCTGACTGTATTTTAGAAGGCTGAATTGGGGAAACTTTACTGAGAATGAGAACAAGCTGCTTTTTCTAGCCCTGGAGTGAGGTGGCTCCCCAGGCCCCTGGATTCATTTGATGTCCTGGGGAGTCACTGACACCCACAGACTCCGAGTCACAGGACTTTTCCCTCCCGTCCAGATCATGTTTGCTTTATGGCTCTGGCACGGAGCATACAGCTGTGTAAACCCAAGAATGGTTTCTGCCCGGCTTTGATCTTTGCATGGATCAACAGTTGCCCGCGGTCCCTGAACCCTGTTCCATGGCCCCGTATTTCTTGGATTTTTCCATTTTCTGGCAAATATGGCATTGCAGTAGGGAGCCTTCCAACAGTATCCCCCATGTCTTTGGGTGCAGATATTGGAAAAAATGCCAGAAGTCCGTCATTTGTAGAACCATATTAAGTAGTGATTTCCATCTGATGCCAAAAAATATGCCATTAGGTTTCCTTCTTAGAAGCAATCTGACAAGTTCAAGTAGACTGCTGGAGTCTGACAATTTTGGACATATTATGGACTGAATAAATGTTTATTGAACTAATGCAATATGTATTTTTTTAACACGTAAAATGTTCAGTCCTCCCACCAAACATGGTTGACACGGGCTGTTGGGCTGGGCAGTGTGGGATTCCTTTTTAATCAATAAACTGGGATAATGCTTGGGGGTACACAACACCCGTGGTTCCTGTCTTTGTAGTCTAGTAGGAGGGATAAAACTCTTACATTAAAAGCCTGAAACATGGTCCAAGAAAGGTATGCAGGCGTTCCAGGAAAGGAGCCATCTTTCCACATGTGGTAATTATGAGTGGCTTAATTACCTTAATGCTGAGGCTAAGAGTTGAGAAGGGGGTCTTCAGGCAAAAGTAATGACATGGGAAGCCACATGTGGTGGAGTAGGCAAGACTT
>CAUYRH010162857.1:0-14024 GCA_963574655.1 Perodicticus potto | reverse complement strand
TCACCCTGGATAGAGTGCTGTGGCATCACAGCTCACCAGCAACCTCCAATTCCTGGGCTCAAGCGAGTCTCCTGCCTCTGCCTCCCAAGTAGCTGGGACTACAGGTGCCCGCCACAACACCCGGCCATTTTTTGGTTGCAGCTGTTGTTGTTGTTTGGCAGGCCCGGGCTGGATTCGAACACGCCAGGTCAGATGTACGTGGCTGGCACCTTAGCCCGTTGAGCCACAGGCGCCGAGCCTGAATTTGTTCAATTCTTGAGACATCTTTTGGGTCTTTTGGATTACTACTTGAAATTCTAAGTCCATCTTTTCCTCTATTCCAGTGATCTTATTTGCTATCCAGACTCTGAATTCAATTTCTGACATCTCAGCCATTTGCTTATGCAAGAGATCTTGTTTTGTATCTACCTTATCATTCCTTGGGAGGGTTGATCTACTCTGATTATTCATATTGCCAGTTTTTCTGTTGATTCTGCCTCATGATTCTTTTTCTTTCTTTTTTTTTTTTTTTTTGGTAGAGACAGAGTCTCACTCTGTCGCCCTCAGTAGAGTGCCATGGAGTCACAGCTCACAGCAACCTCCAGCTCTTAGACTTAGGCGATTCCCTTGCCTCAGCCTCTCAAGTAGCTGGGACTACAGGCACCCGCCACAGCGCCCGGCTAATTTTTGATGCAGTTTGGCTGGGGCCAGGTTTGAACCCGCCACCCTCAGTATATGGGGCCAGCGCCCTACTCGCTGACCCACAGGCGCCGCCCACCTCATGATTATTTTTCACTGTTGCCTATGACAGTCTTCAGAGTTGGGGAGGTGTCTCTCCCAGATCAGACCCCAGCAGGATCACTCTGTTGTTGCTGGATCTTTGTAGGCAGTGACCCTGTGTAGCTCCTCTGGGACTGCCCCACCCAGGGAGTTCTGGCTGAGGCAGCTCCGGAGTGTGACACTCCCAGATCAAGCAGGGCTTGGGATGGGGCACCCAGTGGCCTTTGCAAAGGGAGCCGTGCCTCCAGCAGTCTCTGGCTTGGAGGAGGGCTCCGGAGGGAGGGCACAGGTTGTGCAGCCTCCTGAGTCCCTGGCCAGACAGGCGGAGCCCATGCGGAGGCAGAGAGGGTAGGGGAGGAAGCAGGTTGTGTGGCTCCCGAAGTCACTGGCTGCTGCAAGCAGAGGGCCGAGTCCCAGAGGGCATAGATCAGAGCCATGCAGGGGTCCTGGCAGGCGGCAGGCCGAGGCTGGCGGGGCACAGATCGGCACCACGCAGGAGTCCCAGCAAACTTCCTGGCCGCTGCTGGTGGCGGGCTGCCAATTGGGGCATGTGGGAGTTCCAGCAGAGTTCCTGGCCACTGTTGGTGGCAGGCCAAGACCCAACGGGGTGCCAATTGGGGCCAAGCGGAGTGGAGTTCCTGACGCTGTGGGCGGCGGGCCTGGGGCACAGATTGGAGCCGGGTGGGGGTTTCAGCAGGTGGCAGGCCGAGGCCAGGCAGGGCACAGATCAGCACCATGCAGGAGTCCCAGCAAACTTCCTGGCCACTGCTGGGCTAAGGCCCGGCAGAGTGCAAATCAGGGTGTGCTGGAGTCCCAGTGGAGTTCCTGGCTGCTGCTGGCATGGGCCAAGGCCCGACAGGGGTCCCAGTGGTCTTCCCTGGTCTGGGGGCTGGCAGGGGCTCGGTGGGGCCCAGAGTCTCTTACCTGGCAGGCTGCCTGTTCTGGCAGATAGAGAGGGTGGGTGCTGCTCAAGTTCTCCTCCCTCAGTTTCAGCAGAGGTCAGGCTTCTGGTGCATCAGGTAAGGGGGGAAGGGTGTCCTGGAAGTTCAGAATGGTGGAAAACTTTAGTTCAGTTTTTCTGCCTGATGCTTTGTTTCTGGAAGTCGCAGCTTGCCTCAGAGGTGACCTGCAGTTATCACTTCTGTCTCTCTCTCTCTCTCTCTCTCTCTCTCTCTTCCTCTCTCTCTCTCTCTCTCTCTCTCTCTCTCTCTCTCTCTCTCTCTCGGCTGGGCTCCCAGTCTTTAGGTCAATTGGGCAGTTTCTGGAGGTTATCTTTCCTTTTGAACAGGAGCCTCTGTCAGAAGCTGCTTCCAGTCGGCCTTCTTGCTCCTCCCTCCAAGTTGGTAATTTAAAAAAAAAAATTTTTTTTTTTTTTTTTTGAGACAGAGCCTCAAGCTGACACCCTGGAGAGAGTGCTGTGGCATCACAGCTCACAGCAACCTCCAATTCCTGGGCTCAAGTGAGTCTCTTGCCTCTGCCTCCCGAGTAACTGGGACTACAGGCACCCGCCACAGGGCCCAGCCATTTTTTGGTTGCAGCTGTCATTATTGTTTGGTGACCCGGGCTGGATTCAAACCCGCCAGCTCAGGTGTACGTGGCTGGTGCCTTAGCCGGTTGAGCCACAGGTGCCGAGCCATTTTTTTTTTTTTTTTTGAGACAGAGTCTCACTAGGTCACCCTCATTAGAAGGCCATGGCATCATAGCCCTGGGTAGAGTGACATGGCGTCACAGCTCACAGCAACCTCAAACTCCTGGGCTTAAGTGACTCTCTTGCCTCAGCCTCCCAAGTAGCTGGGACTACAGTATCCTCTGCAATGCCCAACTCTTTTTTTGTTATTGTTTTCGTTGTCATTGTTGTTTAGCAGGCCCAGGCAAGATTCCAATCCGCAGCAAACTGAGTCAGAAGGCCAACGATTCTGGAGAACAGTGAGTAACCTCTCCAAGATTGTTCTGTTCTTCCATTTTCAAAATCAGTTTTATACATAAAGGTTCAATGCAAAGACTACATTAACTCTTATTTTAAATAATAATCAATACAACTGATGATCTATTACAACATTGCTGATTCAAAAGTCAATTTCCTAAATCAATCTTCCTAAACTATTCAAGATGGGCTTTTAAGGTGGGAGCTAAATTTACAAAACAGTAAGAATGGGAGACAGGAGATAAAAGTCGCCATGGGATTTAAACCGACCAGACTAGCTATGTTGGCCTTAGCCTGACTGACTGCACTTTATTCTCACTACATGTGCTCTCATGTTAACCAACCATAAACCATGACTGGGTGTTTCTCTTTCAGGAACTGTTCTTTAATTTTTAGCAGTGCCTTGGGTTAATATTTAACAGAAGAAGGAGGCTGGGAGCGGTGGCTCACACTTGTAATCCCAGCACTTGGGAAGCTGAGGCCAGTGAATAGCCTGAGCTCACGCATTTGAGATCAACTTGCACAAGAGCGAGAACCTGTCTGTAAAAAATAGCTGGTCTATCTCTCTCTCTCTCTTCTCCTCTTCTTCTTCTCTTCTCCGCTTCTTCTCTTCTCTCTCTCTCCCCTCCTCCTTAATGCTCCTCTGCAGCTTCCCCCGCCAATAAAGACCTTGCATACAAAAAAAAAAAAAAATAGCTGGGGGCTGGGTGACGCCTGTGGCTCAGTGAGTAGGGAGCTGGCCCCATGTACCGAGAGTGGTGGGTTCGAACCCGACCCCAGCCAAACTGCAACAATAAAAAAAAATAGCCAGGTGTGGCAGGTGCCTGTGGTCCCAGCTACTTGGGAGGTGGAGGCAAGAGAATCACCTAAGCCCAAGAGCTGGAGGTTGCTGTGAGCTGTAAAGTCACAGCACTCTACGGGGGGTGACAAAGTGACACTCTGTCTCTAAAAAACAAACAAACAAACAAAAAAAATAGTCAGGGGTTGTGGTGGGCGCCTGTAGTTAGTTCCAGCTACTCAGGAGGCTGAGGCAAGAGGATTGCTTAAGCTCAAGAATTTGAGATTGTTGTGAGCTATAACACCATGGCACTCTACTAAGTGGAACAAAAGTCAGACTTTGTCTCAAAACAAAACAAAACAAATATAAATAAATAGACCAGGCTCTGCGCCTGTGGCTCAACAGGCTAAGGCGCCAGCCACATACACCTGAGCTGGCGGGTTCGAATCCAACCCCAGCCGACAAACAACAATGACGGCTGCAACGAAAAAATGGCTGGGTGTTGTGGCAGGCGCCTGTATTCCCAGCTACTTGGGAGGCAGAGGCAAGAGACTCGCTTGAGCCCAAGAATTGTAGGTTGCTGTGAGCTGTGATGCCATGGCACTCTATCCAGGGTGACAGCTTGAGGCTCTGTCTCAATAAATAAATAAATAAATAAATAGGCCAGGAACTGTGGCTCCCACCTGTAACCATAGCACTCTGGGAAGCTGAGGAGGGAGTATTGCCTGAGCTCACTGGTTTGAGACCAATCGGAGCAAGAGTGAGACCTCAGTTTTAGGCACTCCCTTGGCCAAGAGAGGGTCCAAGCAGCCAGTCCCTGTGTGTGGGGGTGGGGGTGGGGGAGGGTCCTTAAGATTTTATTTTAGTTATCATGTTCTAGTCTGGCCTGGCCTGGTCTGGGATCCCTCCTGTTCTTGAAGTGATGGGATCGCAGCACTGGATGCCGAGTCTGGAATTCTCTGCACATATTTGTGACCCAGTCCAGGAGGAAGAAGCAGGGACAGTCCATTCAGTGAGGAAGATGACAGAGCCCCTTCTAGCTGTGTGGGCCTACGTGACCTGAAAGGCAAATCTCAAAGAGGAGCTCCCAGGTAGGGAGGCGGGCTGGAGAGAGCGGTTGTCTAGAACCTGTCAGTCTGGCTCTGCTGACCCAGATTTCGTTCGCTTCGCTTGTCACTCAGGTCCAAGGGGGCGTGTCCTGGAGCGGCATCCAATCAGGGGCCCTGGGCTGGAGCACCGAGAGCCCTGGTTCAAATGCATTCTTTGAGTGAACGAGACCTCGCTGCCGTCTCTGGCAAACCAGGAGCTAGTTCTGCAAACGTGCGGTAGGCTGGGAGCAGATAGTGAGCTGGGACTGAGCGAGGCGGTGGGGCTGGAACCTGTCAGTCTGCGTCCGAAGGTCCTGGTTTCGTGTCGCTTCCCCTGTCACTCAGGCCTGGGAGGGCCCCATTTCAAACGCGAGGCGGGAGGGTGGAGGCGACCTCCCCCCTTCACTCGTGCGTGGGTCGCGCCCGCCGCGCTGGAGTTTCTGTGTTCTCCTTCTGTCGCGCTGTGACCTGCCGCAGGCAGCAGGAACCTCGAGGAGGGCGCTAGGACACCTGGGGGCCGGACGCGAACTGGGGCTGGTGGACCGTGGCCAGACCCGGTCCCTCCGCGATCCGCTCCGGGGCAGCTCGGCCCTCGGTCCCTTCGGTCTGCAGGGTGGGGCTGGGCCGGCAGCCGGGCCCCCGCTCCGGAGCCCTGTCTGGGCAGCTCTCCGACCTCAGCCACCGTGTCCCCAGATTGTGCTGTGACGGCGGGAGCGTCATCTGAGGGTCCCGACTGGGTGTGTTGGATCGTGCGTGGGAGGAGCTGCATCTGCGGGGTCCCTGTCCAGTCTATTCCTCACAAATTAAACCCCGACCGCGTTAAAAATGGAAGGTTGTGGCTCGGCGCCTGTGGCTCAACGGGCTAAGGCGCCAGCCACGTACACCTGAGCTGGTGGGTTCAAATCCAGCCCCGGCCCACCAAACAACAATGACGGCTGCAACCAAAAAATGGCCGGGCATTGTGGTGGGCACCCGTAGTCCCAGCTACTTGGGAGGCGGAGGCAAGAGACTTGCTTGAGCCCAGGAATTGGAGTTTGCTGTGAGCTGTGATGCCACAACACTCTATCTAGGGTGACAGCTTGAGGCTCTGTCTCAAAAAAAAAAAAAAAAAAAAAAAAAAAAATGGAAGTTTGTTCAAGCAAACAGCTATTCCTGAATGAGAAGCACCTAGACGTGGTTTGTGGTTCGGGGGCTCATTGGAGGGGCTTGAATGAAGGTTTTTCCAGAAAGAATGGGGACTTGGGTCGTGTTAAACTCGCATACGGCAGAGGGAGAAGGTACGCCCCGTCTCTCGAAGGTGGTCTTTTCCGACGGGGAGCCGGACGGGCAGGTTCTAGCCACAGCCCCTCTCAGGCTGAGTTTCTTCCCAGCCCTGGGTCAAGGGGACAGTCCCACTTCAGCGGGATCTGCTCCTTCCTGGCTTACCAGAGGGAGCACAGGTGTCTTCCTCATTCCGTGGGCTCTTCCTGCTTTTTCCTGGTGGTTGATGTCACAGTGTGTGCGGGAAGCTGCAGACTCAGCGTCCAGTGGAGCGATTTTTTTTTTTTTTTTTTAGATGGAGTCTCACTCTGTTGCCCTGGTAAAGTGCGGTGCGGTCACAGCTCATAGGAACCTCAAACTCCTGAGCTCAGGAGGTCCAGCAGCCTCAGCCTCCCAGAGTGCTAGGATTACAGGCGTGTGCCACTGCGCCTGGCCACTGCTGGAGTGGTTTCCTTGCCCCAGAGAGACTGGAAGAGGAGAAAGAGCCCCATGTCCTCACAGGTAGCAGATCTCAGAGAGAATATTTGGTGAATGATTTCTTTTAGACTTTGAAAGGTGTCAGACTCAGTTAATCTTTCTTGGATTTAGACAAGGGAACGTCTCACCCCCGCATTAGACAGCTTTACATAGCTTCTGTTTGGTGACTCTGAAAAGCCATTCCCAAATATGTCAAAATATATTTGGGGGTAAAATATTTTAATTTCCTTTAATAGGTACATGAAGTAGCAAACTAAGTTAAATAATTCATTGGTTACTGTGATGTAGTCGCCTTATTCATTCTATCCAGGTGGAAATTAACAGGCTCTGTAACCAGAGGTTAATTGGAGATGAATTAAAGGTTATTAAGTTTAAATTTCCTTTCCCTCTAAATTAGTAATTTATATCAATTGTTGTTTTTTCCTTTTTTTTTTTTGAGACAGAGCCTCAGGCTGTCACTCTGGATAGAGTGCTGTGGCATCACAGCTCACAGCAACTTCCAATTCCTGGACTCAAGCGAGTCTCTTGCCTCCACCTCCCAAGTAGCTGGGACTACAGGCGCCTGCCACAAGGCCCGGCCATTTTTTGGTTGCAGCTGTCATTGTTGTTTGGCGGCCCGCCAGCTCAGGTGTAAGTGGCTGGCGCCTTAGCCTGTTGAGCCACAGGCGCCGAGCCTCAATTGTTGTTTTTTCAGTTTCTCAATTATTTATTGAGAAATTGAGACAGGGTCTCACTCTATCCAGGCTGTGGTGCAGTGGCATAATCATGGCTAACTACAGCCTCAAACTCCTGGGCTCAAGTGATCCATGAATTTATTGCAGGTGAGTTAGATTTCAGAGTCCTTGGCTAGGAACCTAGGGTACTATGGCCAGTTCAGTCTAATTGCCTCTTATTTATTTTAACACTCCCCAGGTTTACTGGTCCATCCTTCCTTCTCGCTCTCCCTCCGTCCCTTTCTCCCTCCTTCCCTTCCTTCTTTCCTTCTTTCCTTCCTTTCTCTAGCATCTGACTTTGTCACCCTGGGTAGAGTGCCTCCCAGATAAGAGCATGGCATGTTCTTCCATTTGTAAATGTCTTTCTTTTTTTATATATATATATATATATATATATTTTTTTTTTTTTTTTTTGAGACAGAGCCTCAAGCTGTCACCCTGGATAGAGTGCTGTGGCATCACAGCTCACAGCAACCTCCGATTCCTGGGCTCGAGCGAGTCTCCTGCCTCTGCCTCCCAAGTAGCTGGAACTACAGGTGCCCGCCACACGCCCGGCCATTTTTTGGTTGCAGCTGTCATTGTTGGTTGGCGGGCCTGGGCTGGATTTGAACCCGCCAGCTCAGGTGTACATGGCTGGTGCCTTAGCCCATTGAGCCGCAGGCGCCGAGCCATGCTATTTTTTTTATTAGGGTTTCATAATTCCCTTTGCCAAGGTCCTTTGCCTCTTTTGTTAGGGATATTCCTATGTATGTTATTTTCTTTGAAGCTACTGTGAAGGGAATTGTGTCTTTGATTAGCAAAGTCTTTTGCTCACACTGGTCTTGAACCTGTGAGCTCAAGGAATACACCTGCCTCCTCCTCCTAGAGGGCTAGGATTACAGGCCTGCCCAGCCTTTTTCTTTTGTTTCAACTACATGCAGTGTTTCATTTTCTTTTTTTTTTTTTTTTTGAACAGAGGAATGGGTAGCTCTTTGTAAAATATTTGTTTTCAGAGAGGTGCCTGTGGCTCATCGAGTAGGGCGCTGGCCCCACATGCCGAAGGTGGCAGGTTGAAACCCAGCCTTGGCCAAACTGCAAAAACAGAAAAATAGCCAGGCATTGTGGCAGGCACCTGTAGTCCCAGCTGCTCAGGAGGCTGAGGCAAGAGAATTGCCTAAAAAGTGAGACTCTGTCTCTACAAAAAAAAAAATAATAATAATAAAATATTTGTTTTCGGGGTGGTGCCTGTTGCTCAGTAAGTGGGGTGCCGGCCCCATACACCAAGGGTGGTGAGTTCAAACCTGGCCCTGGCCAAGCTGCAACAACAAAAGAATAAAAAATAAACTTAATTAAAATATTTGTTTTCAGCCGGGCATGGTGGCTCATGCCTATAATCCCAGCACTCTGGGAGGCTGAGGTGAGTGGATTGCTTGAGCTCACAAGTTCAAGACCAGCCGGAGCAAAAAAAAAAAAGCAAGACCCCACCTCTACTAAAACTAAAAAAACCGAGGCAAGAAGATCACTTGAGCCTGAGCTGGAGGTTGCTGTGAGCTATGACGCTATGGCACTCTACCCAGAGCGACACCTTGAGACTGTGTTTAAAAAAAAATAGCTGGGCATTTTGGCAGGTGCTTGTAATCCCAACTACTTGGGAGGATGAGGCAAGAGAATCGCTTGAACCCAAGAGTTTGAGGTTGCTGTGAGCTATAATGCCGTGGAACTCTACCAAGGGTGACAAAGTGAGACTCTGTCTCAAAAAACAAAAAAATTGCTTGGGCGGCACCTGTGGCTCAGTGAGAAGGGCACCGGCCCCATATACCGAGGGTGGCAGGTTCAAACCTGGCCCTGGCCAAACTGCAACAAAGAAAATAGATGGGTGTTGTGGTGGGCGCCTGTAGTCCCAGCTACTCAGGAGGCTGAGGCAAGAGAATCAATCGCCTAAGCCCAAGAGCTGGAGGTTGCTGTGAACTGTGATGCCACAGCTATCTACTGAGGGCGACAAAGTGAGACTCTGTTTCAAAAAAAAAAAAAAATTGCTTTCACAAACCCACAGCTAATATCATACTGAATGGAGTAAAACTGAAAGCTTTTCCACTTAAAACTGGAACCAAACAAGGATGTCCTCTATCACCACAAAAGTTCAACATAGTTCTGGAAGTTCTAGCCAATGCAATCAGGCAAGAGAAGAATATAAAGGGAATCCAAGTGGGGAAAGAGGGAGTCAAACTCTCACTCTTCACCAATGATATGATTTTTTTTTTTTTTTTGAGATAGAGTCTCACTGTGTCACCCTCGGTAGAGTGCCATGGTATCACAGCTCATCGCACCCTCAAATTCTTGGGCTCAAGCAATTCTCTTGCCTCAGCCTCCCAAGTACCTGGGACTACAGGTGCCTGCCACAATGCCTGGCTATTTTTTTGTTTGTTTTGCAGTTCAGCCGAGGCTGGGTTTGAACCCGCCACCTTCGGTATATGGGGCCAGCGCCCTACTTGCTGAGCCACAGGTGCCACCTTACATATATATATATTTTGAGACAGAGTCTCACTATGTTGCTCTAGGTAGAGTACCATGGTATCACAGCTCACAATAACCTCAAACTCTTGGGCTTAAGCAATTCTCTTGCCTCAGCCTCCCAAGTAGTTGGGACTACAGGTGCTCGCCTCAACACCTGGCTATTTTTTTGTTATGGTTGTCATTGTTGTTCAGCAGGCCCGGGCCAGGCTTGAACCTGCCAGCCCTAGTGTATATGGCCAGAGCCCTAACCACTGAGCTACAGGCACCAAGCCTATTATTATTATTATGAGACCATCTCACTCTGTTGCCCTGGGTAGAGTGTCATGATGTTATCATTCACAGCATCCTCAAACTCTTGGTGTTGTAACTATAGCCACCTGTAAGAAAAATACGGACTCCCACTTTAGGTACAAATCACAGGTGATTTTATTTACTCCTGTGCAGGGGGCTGCTGCTAAAAAGGCAAATGGCCCAACTCAGGTTGTCATTTATTACATCTGCACAGGTGGACTGCTGCCCCAAAGGGCAAACAGCCCCAAAGAGAAATGCAGGCAGCCTTTTATACCCTTTTTGTGCTGATGTGGCAAAGCAAGCATGTACAAAAGTGGAAAGTGACAGGTTACAGGGCAGGGTGACAGTCAGGTGGTTAGCTCACAGGGTTACATCATGGCGGTTAGCTAGGGTTGGGGCTACAGTCAGGGAGCTGGCATAGGGGGTTGCTTCATGGCAGTTGGCATGAAACTAACTTGGCTTGGGAGACTCAATAGCTTGGGAAACTCTGCTTGAGTGAGTTTTCACCATTGTTTCAACCACGGTTAGGGAGGTCAGGGAACTCAGAGAACTTCCTTGTCACAAACCTGTTCTTAGAATTAAACCAATAAGGTGGGTTCGAGACTGACAGGGACACAGGCTGAAACAGTTAGGGGCCTTTAGGGGTCTTCTTGCTGGGTCGGTTACTACGTTGGGCTCAAGCAATCCTCTTGCCTCATCCTCCTGAGTAGCTGCACTACAGGTGTCTGTCACTATGCTTGGCTAGTTTTTCTATTTTTAGTAGAGATGGGGTCTCGCTCTTGAGCAGGCTGGTCTTGAACTCCTGAGCCTATGCAGTCCACCAGCCTTGACCTCCCAGAATGCTAGCATTACAGATGTCAGCCACCATGTCTAGCCATGAATATTATTATTATTTTTTTTTTATCACCCTTGGTAGAGTGCCACGGTGTCACACAGCTCACAGCAACCTCCATCTCCTGGGCTCAAGCGATTTACCTGCCTCCTCCTCCCAAGTAGCTGGGACTACAGGTGCCCGCCACAACGCCCAGCTATTTTTCTGTTTTGCAGTTCGGCCAAGGCTGGGTTTGAACCCACCACCTTTGGTATATGGGACTGGGCCCTACTCGATAAGCCACAGGTGCTGCCCAAATATTATTTTTTAAAAATAGTTATAGCCAAGCTGGCTTGCACAGGAAGTGGTCCATTCACATTCAAACAATTCAGACAGGGCAGAAAGCTCACACTTTCTGAGATAATATTAAAAACACAAGTCCAGTACTTATCAACATAAATTCATTTATGAACAAGCCCTTAGTAATATGTTCTTTCCATAGAAGTCTTGTGGGAGAGAGACTCCACGAAAGTAAAGAAAGTAGTCAGTGTGGAGCAAACTTCAGCCACATCCCACATCACATGTTGACCAAGAAAACTTCTGGAGTAAAGCCATGTGAAAGCAGGATGCAGGAAAAGTCTCCATTGGCCGTTCATCCCTTAATGGGCACATGAAACACAAACCAAATGACTACAAGGAATTTGGAAAGAAGCTGTACACACATAAGCTGTGTGAGAAAGCCTTCGGTTACCATGACTCCTTTTAAATACAGGAAAAGCTTTACACTGACGAGAAACCTTACGATTATAAGGAATGTGGAAAATCCTTTATTTCTCTTGCAAGTGTTCAAAGGCACATGGTAATGCACACAGGAGAGGGACATTGTAATTGTAAATTTTATTGGAAAACCTTGGATTATCTCAGTTTTTAGGTTACGTATGAAAGAACTTAATACTGAAGAGAAGCCATATGAATGTAAACAATGTGGTAAAGCTGTCAGTTATAATGCTTACCTTCAAATACATGAAAGAATTCACACTGGAGAGAAGCTATATGAATGTAAGGAATGTGGAAGAGCCTTCAGTAGTCAGGCTTTTAGTTCTTTTCATAGACATAAAAGGACTCAAACAATAAATATAAGGAATGTGGTAAAGCCTTCATTTGTTTTTTTTTCATAGTCAGGAAAGAACTCACAGGAAAAAACCATATGAATGTAAGCAATGTGGGAAAGCATTCTCTCATCTTACATGTTTTCAAAGACGAAAGATAATGCACCCTGGAGGTGAACCTCATAAAATAAGATATGTGGAAAAGCCTTATATACTTCATGTTCATTTCAATGACATGAAATGAGTTATACTAGATAGAAGCCCTATCAATATAAGCTATGTGGGAAAGACTTCAGTTGTTCCAGTTTCTTTCAATATCATGAAAAGACATACACTGGAGAGAAACCCAATCAATGTAAGCAATGTGGGAAAGGCTTCAGCTGTTCCAGTTCCTTTTGATATCATGAAAGGACACACACGGGAGAGAAGCCCTATGAGGATAAGCACTGTGGTAAATTCTTCATTTGTTCAAAGTATATTTGAATACATGAAAGGACGCATACTGTAGACAAACCCTATGAAAGTAAAGTGTATGAGAAAGTCTTTACTCATTCCAGTACCTATAAAAGACATGAAGAAACTCATACTATTAACATATGAGAGAAATGCTATTATTGTAAGGAATTTGGAAAACATTCACTTGCTCCAGTTTATCTGGGGCAAAGATAATTGACTTTAAATGAAGGTGAAAGATTTATTTGTTCTGAGGAGAAACCAGAACATGACTTTGAATTAGGAAGACAGACTTGTAATAGGACAATAAAGTCTACAGTTGGAGTTGGATCTATGGTTTGTGTTGTCAGTGTTGGTAATGTTGGGAAGTAGATTTTCCATAATCATTTCCATTTGTGATTCCATAATACAATTCATCAGTAGCCTGTTTTATATGAGATTTCTTTTTTTTTTTTTTTTTTTTTTTTTTAGACAGAGCCTCAAGCTGTCACCCTGGATAGAGTGCCGTGGCATCACAGCTCACAGCAACCTCCAATTCCTGGGCTCAAGTGAGTCTCTTGCCTCTGCCTCCCAAGTAGCTGGGAATACAGGCGCCTGCCACAATGCCCAGCCAATTTTTGGTTGCAGCTGTCATTGTTGTTTGGCAGGCCTGGGCTGGATTCGAACCCGCTAGCTCAGGTGTACGTGGCTGGCACCTTAGCCTGTTGAGCCACAGGCGCCGAGCCTTTATATGAGATTTCAAAGGCAAACATGAGGAATGCATTAGTTCCGTTTTGGAGGCACCACACAGGGAAACAGATTCTTATGAGTTGTCCAGCTAATTTTTCTGAATCTGATTCTTTGAATCAGTCCAGGGGCAGTGGCTCATGCTTGTAATCCTAACACTTTGGAAGGTGGAGGCGGGTGGATTGCTTGAACTCACAAGTTTGAGAACAACCTGAGCAAGAGTCAGACCCTGTCTCTACTAAAAATAGAAAAACTAGTGGGGCATTGTGGTGGGCACCTGTAGTCACAGATACTCAGGAGACAGAGGTGGTAGGATTGCTTAAGCCCAGGAGTTTGAGGTTGCTGTGAGCTATGACACCATGACGTTTTAGCTTGGGGCAACAGAGTGAGACTCTCTCTAAAAAAAAAAAAAAAGGGGGGCTTGGCGCCTGTGGCTCAACAGGCTAAGGCGCCAGCCACGTACACCTGAACTGGCGGGTTCGAATCCAGCCCGGGCCCGCCAAACAACAATGACGGCTGCAACCAAAACGTGGCCAGGCGTTGTGGCGGGTGCCTGTAGTCCCAGCTACTTGGGAGGTGGAGGCAGGAGACTCGCTTGAGCCCAGGAAATGGAGGTTGCTGTGAGCTGAGATGCCACGGCACCCTATCCAGGGTGACAGCTTGAGGCTCTGTCTCAAAAAAAAAAAAAAAGAAAGAAAGAAAGAAAAAGAAAAAGAATTCAAAACTTGCTTTCAAGGGTGGACTAGGCACTGGCAGGAGTACTTTGAAGGTGACAGTAGTAATATTCAGCTCTGAGGTATGCAGCACTTTTTCTAGGATGTTTGTGAACTTACATATCAGGCCTCATAGTTCTTTGTATGAAACTTTAGGGATATCTTTGGAAACACCAAAGAGAAAATGAAAATCAAGTGATTCTGAGGATACTCTTCCTTTTTTTTTTTTTTTTTTTTTTTTTTTTAGACAGAGCCTCAAGCTGTCACCCAGGATAGGGTGCCGTGGCATCTCAGCTAACAGCAACCTCCAATTCCTGGGCGCAAGCGATTCTCGTGCCTCTGCCTCCCAAGTAGCTGGGACTACAGGCACCTGCCACAACGCCCGGCCATTTTTTTTTTTTTTTGGTTGCAGCCATCATTGTTGTTTGG
>CAUYRH010162855.1:0-56258 GCA_963574655.1 Perodicticus potto | reverse complement strand
CTCAAGCTGTCACCTGGAGAGAGTACCGTGGCATCACAGCTCAATTCCTGGGCTCAAGCGAGTCTCTTGCCTCTGCCTCCCAAGTAGCTGGGACTACAGGCGCCCGCCACAACACCTGGCCATTTTTTGGTTGCAGCCGTCATTGTTGTTTGGCGGGTCCAGGCTGGATTCGAACCTGCCAGCGCAGGTATATGTGGCTGGCGCCTTAGCCCGTTGAGCCACAGGTGCCGAGCCTGCCATAAGGTTTTATAATT
The DNA here is from genome assembly GCA_963574655.1 of Perodicticus potto. Lineage (NCBI taxonomy): Eukaryota > Metazoa > Chordata > Mammalia > Primates > Lorisidae > Perodicticus > Perodicticus potto. Next base: position 56,004 of record CAUYRH010162855.1, on the reverse strand, counting down.
TTCCCCAAAAAGGTCTTCTATATTTTATTTATTTATTCATTCATTTGATGGCCATATCTAGTTGTTTATTTTTTAAAATTTCAGATGACATGTGGACACACATGATTAGGTTACATTATTTTCACTTGTAAGGTAAAGTCCTGTTGCAGTTGTGGCCTCACCCAGCAGGTGCCCCACGTGCTGTGCACCTGTGCATGCTGCTTTCAGCTGGGAACTTGCCGAATCCTCTCCCCTCCTCACTTTCTTGAATTTAACTGAGTTTTTCTCTCAAGTGAGCAGATAGTTGTTAATCTGCTAGTTTTGATTTAGTATTGAGCACATGTGATGCTTGTTTTTCCATTCTTGTGATTCTCACTTAGGAGAGTGTTCTCCAAATCCACGCAGTTGTTACAAAAGATACAAACTCTCCATCTTTTGCAAGACTGAATAGTCCTCCACCTTATACATATGCCACAGTTAATTTATCCATTCACAGGTTGAAGGGCATTTTGGTTGCTTCCAGGTCCTTGCAGTTGTGAATTAGGCTGCTGTAAACACATGACTGCAAGTGTCCTTATGATAAGATGACTTTTTTTCTTCTGGGTAGATGCCTAGGAAGGGGATTGCCAGAGTAAACGGAAGGTCTACTTTGAGTTCCTTGAGGACTCCCCATACTTCTTTCTGTAAAGGCTGTGCCAGTTGGCAGTCCCACCAACAGTGCAGGAGTGTCCCCTTCTCCCTCCACACTCCAGCATCTGCTGCACTGGGGCCTTGTGAGGGGGGTCGTTCTCGCTGGGCCAGGTGATACCTCAGTGTGGTTTTGATTGACATTTCTTGGTTAGGGACGGTGAGGAAATTTTTTTTTTTAATAATTTTATTAAATCATAATTGTGTACATTGGTGCAATCATGGGGCACAATGTGCTTACTTCATATACAATCAGAAACATTTTGATCGTACTGTGAGAGATAGCCTTCATGGCATTTTCTTAATCACTATATAAAGACATTGATACTCTACATTTAATAAGTTTCACCAGTACCCTGCTCAGATGCACCGTAGGTGTGATCCCACCAATTGCCCTCCCTCCACCCATCCTCCCCCCTCCCCTCCCCTCCCTTTCCCTTTTCCCTGTATTCTTGTACTATACTTGGGTTTTAGCCTTCATATGAAAACTATAAATTAGTTTCATAGTAGGGCTGAGTACATTGGATACTTTTTCTTCCATTCTTGAGATACTTTGCTAAGAAGAATATGTTCCAGCTCCATCCAAGTAAACACAAAAGAGGTAAAGCGATGTGTCTGTTAGGCATTCGTCCGTCCTCCTGAGAAAAGATCCTGTTCGTGTCTCTTGTCCCGTTTTTAATGGGGTCGTTTGCTCTTGAGTTCTTTGTAGATTCTGGTCACCAGCTCTTTGTTGGATTCACAGCTTGCGAATATCTTCTCCCCTCTGAAGGCCGGCTCTGTGTTTTGTTGTGTCCTTAGCTGTGCAGAAGCTTTTTAACTTGATCAGGTCCTGTTTATTTATGTTTGCTATTGCTGCAATTGCTTTTGGAGTCTTCTTCATAAATTCTTTCCCAAGCTGATATCATTAAGAGTTTTTCACACCCTTTCTTCTAGAGTTTTCACAGTTTCATGCCTTAGATTTAAGTCTTTTATCCATTGTGAGTTAATTTTCGTAAGTGGCGAGAGGTGCAGGTCTAGTTTCTTTCTTCTCCATGTGCTGACCAGATCTCCCAGCACCATCTACTGAATAGGGATTCTTCCCCCCAGTGAATGCTTTTGTTTGCTTTACCAAAGATCAGATAGCAGTAAGAACCTGGTTTCATCTCTAAGTTCTCTGTTCTGTTCCCATAGGTCTATATCTCTATTTTCGTGCCAGTACCATGCTGTTTTGATCACTATAAACTTGTATTATAACCTGAAGTCTGGTTCATGATGACCCTAGATTTGTTTTTATTTCTTAGAATTGTATTGGCTATTCAGGCCTTTTTCTGGTTCTACATGAAATGTAGAGGTGTTTTTTCAAGATCTTCAAAGTACAATTTGGAATTTTAATGGGGATTGCATTAAATCTGTAGATTACTTTGGGCAGATACCTACACTTTAACAATGTGTTATATGTGTTACTTTATATTTCTGATGGTATTGGCTAATAAATGATTATCATTGTTTAAACTGAATTTTCTAATGCTTTCCCAAAGTATAGAAAGGCAGCTGATTTTTGCACATGATTTTATATACAATAACCTTCCTAAACTACCTAATTCTTTTAATTTACCTGGATGTTCTTTTGTCTTTTCTGAGTAGACAGTTCTCACGACTGCCTGCAAGTAATGTCAGGTTTGCTGATTCTTTTCTAAGTCTACCTTAAAAAAAATTCATATTAATGTGGAGGGACCTTTTATTTCTTTTCCCTGCTTTACCTCGTACTGTTGGACTCTCCCGCAGAATGTTTACTGGGGGTGGCACACATTTTAGTCTCCTTTCTGATGTTAAAGGGAGGTTTTCAGTGCTTCACTATGAAGTACAATGTTTGAGTAGAAGTTGTTAAAATCTACTTAAGAACTAGTCCTACTTTATCAAACCTGTTTTTTATGAAGGTATGTTAAATTTTAGCAAATGTTTTAACCTGTATCAAGATAAAAATAATTTTTATCTTTTTCATCTATTGACGTGGTAGGCTACGTTAATTACCTTTCTAGTGTACAACATAAATTGTTTTGTTATATATTTTTTAATTGTCATTATGATTTCTTCTTTGACCTTGTATTCCTTAGAAATACTTTCTACTTTCCAGACACTTAAGTGTTTCTGCTACCCGTGTCGGTAATATTATGGCACTGCGTCTCAGGGTGCCTTTGTGAAGTGTCAATTTTTGTAGGTGTTCTCCACGTGTTTGAAAAGAACACATACAACTCAGTGCCCGTAGTTCAGCAGTTAGGGAGCCAGCCACATACACTGGAGCTGGTGGGTTTGAACCTGGCCTGGGCCTGCCAAACAACAATGACAACTACAACAAAAAAATAGCTGGGCATCATGGCGGGCGCCTGTAGTCCAAGCTACTTGGGAGGCTGAAGCAAGAGAATCACTTAAGTCCAAGAGCTGGAGGTTGCTGTGAGCTGTGACGCCACGGCATTCTACTGAGGGCAACATAGTGGAACTCTGTCTCAAACCCCCGCCCCAAAAACTCAACCATAGTTAGTTCTCTGTCTGCCCATTGGATTCTGGCTTGATACTTGTGTTGTTAAGATTTTCAGTGCCTTTTCTGACTTTTTTTTCTAATTTCTCATTTACCGTGTGACGTGTAAAACATCCCACTATGAGCATGGATTTGTCTGTCAGTCCACATGGCTCTGTCCGTTCCTTTCATACAGTTTGAGACCAGGTCCCGGCGTGTCTGCCTGGGACTGCCACTTCCTACCACCATGCAGTGGGCCGCTTTTCCTCTGACAGTTAAAGCAGACTTCCCATTAAAGTCTGCTCTCAGTATAGCTGCTTTAACTTTGTTTTAATTAGTATTTGCTTTGGTTATGGTATCTTTTTTATATGTCTTTTGTGTGTCTCTTTGTCTCCTATAAACAACACACACATATTATATATCTGTACTCTGTTTTTAATTTTTAGCTGTTGCCCCAGAGATTTGGATGGTCATGTCTAACAAGCTCCCATACTAATAATATCTATGCTCTCTAATGTTATGAAGATCTTGAGATACTTTAACCTCAATTACCCTCATCTCATTTTTAACATGACTGTTTTCATGCTCACTGTTTTAGTTCTGTCTTATTTCTAGACTCCTGAGACATCATTTTATTTAGCTGCATCATATAGTTGGTTTTCTTTGCTCATTATTCCTTCTACATTTCAGATCTCATGATATAACTTTCTTTTCTTCATAATAAATTTTTTAGAATTAAACCAAATGAAGATGTGTTAGTCACAAACTATTATTTTTCTAAATTGTCTTTATTTAAACCTTTCTAACAGTTAAACTTCATTATTAAAACATATTTTATTTGGTATCTAATTCTAGGCTGATGACATTTCCTCCTCAGCAATCTACAGACATTATTTTGTCTTCTGCAGAGAAATCAGCTGAGTCAAACTGTTATTCTTTTCTAAATATCTTTTCTTCTTAAATGCTTTCCAGATTGTCTTTATCTTTGGTGCTTTGTAGTTTCACTGTCATGAATCTACATGTGGATTTTTTCCTACTTCCTTATTCCACTGAGCTTGTTGAATATGAGAATCAGTGCTTACATTAGTGATGGAAATTCTTCAACTATTACATCTTCAAAGATCACCTTTGTACCACCACTCTCTTCTGGAGCTCTTGTCAAGGGTATAAGAGATTTCCCTACTCATTTGTGACTCCAGCTTTATTTCATATTTTCTATTTCTTTCTTTTCTCTCTTTCTTTTTTTTTTAGAGACAGAGTGCCGTGGCGTCACAGGTCACAGCAACCTTCAGCTCTTGGGTTTAGGTGATTCTCTTGCCTCAGCCTCCCAAGTAGCTGGTACTACAGGTGCCCGCCACAACGCCTGGCTATTTTTTTTTTTTTTTTAGAGACAGAGTCTCGCTTTGCTGCCCTCCATAGAGTGCTGTGGCATCACAGCTCACAGCAACATCCAGCTCTTGGGTTTAGGTGATTCTCTTGCCTCAGCCTTCCGAGTAGCTGGGACTACAGGTGCCCACCACAATGCCTGACTATTTTTTGTGGTGGTTTGGCCGGGGCTGGGTTAAAACCCGCCACCCTCGATATATGGGGCTGGCACCCTACTCACTGAGGCGCTGACCTACATTTTCTGTCTCTTTGTCTCTCTGTGGACTGTATTTTGAAAATTTTCTTTGGTTTTACCTTTTAGTCCAATAATTCCTTGTTTGACTACATCAACTCTACTATTAAGTTCATCTCTTAAGTTTAAAATTTCTATATCTTTCATTTTACATTCTTTTTTTTCAAAAAATTGTGTTCATTTTTAACACTTGAGCTTTAGGCTATATGTAGCTTCCTCTTATGTTCCTAAGCCAGTGGTTCTCAACCTTCCTAATGCCGTGGCCCTTTAATACAGTTCCTGTGGGTCAAGACCCACAGGTTGAGAACTGCTGCTGCTTTAAACATATGAAAAAACTTAACTTTATGTTCGATGACTGACAGCTACAATATCTGAAGTTTTATTTTGTTGTCCATCCTTTCAGTTGACTTTTGTCATCGCGCCCTGTTCCCTAGTAGGTTTTGAAATTTTACATTCTTCTTGATATTTTACTTGCAAGTATTCTTTGAGACTGAGGGGGGTGGGTAAGATTCCTTCAGACAGGGTTCTCATTTCCTTCTACCAGGAATCTGGAGGTCTGACCCACTTGGGATCATTTTAAGGTAAATTCTTTGCTTGAGATATTATGGGCCTGCTTGTGACTAGTGCCCTGAGGGCAAATGCGTTCCCCACCCCCAGAACCAGTACAATGTTGAATACAGGCAATTTGTCCTCTTCCAAGGCAGATAGGGGCTGACGGGGAGGGTGGCTTTTAGTTCATCTCAGCCTGCCGTGACGCTGGGACCCTGGCTGCATGTGGCAGATCTTTAATGAGCTGTGACATATTGGGCATGTCCTAAAAGGTCATGAATGCTAAAGTTCAAGTTCACACTGGTTTGGAAAATATTCTCAGTGTAAGTGTTGATGTCAGTAATCCACTTTTGTCCCTGGGTTTCGGCTTTCACTTAGTGTGGGGTCTCTAAGAATTTCATTATTGCCAGATACCTGATATGTTTAAAATTATGTGTCTGTATCATCCTATTTCAGCATTTTGTTACTGATTTCCAAATGAGGTCAATCCTAATATCTATTTCTTTCAGCATCTTCTGAGGCTCCTCTACCTTACCTTCAACTGCTTTATGCTTATGAAAGAAAAATTAGCTTTAATTCAGGTTTGAGAAAAACCTCGGAGGAAGCTAAATACAAAATAACCTAATGATTTTATATTATACAAAAGATAACTAAAACCAAATGTGTACATAAAATTGCTAATTATTCCTTTTTTTAATGTAATTTGTCCTAACACTTCCACTTTGCATGGTACCTCCAGTGAGGACTCTGGGTGCCCCTTCACCCCCAGCCCCACTGTCTGTGGGCTCCCTATGTGCAGAATGTCCCAGGAGCAGGGCTGGGTCTGAGGTGCAGCCCTCCAATGGGTCCTGGCTCCCCACAGGGCTCAGTGGCTAATTGTTACCAGTCCCAGGTACTTCAGTTGGAGCCTTCCAAGATGCTGGCCTCTGACCAGTGCTACCCAGTTGGAAAATGGGGGCTGGGGGGAGGAAGCCAGGTCTTCTGAGCTAGAGGTCGTTTCTCAGGCATCAGGAAGATGCATTTGGTTTAAACTACTCTCCTCTGATTATCTTTTACCAGTAATACTGAGACCTGAGAATAGTTCTGGAAGCAGATGTCACAGCAGTGTGAGCTCATCACTAGAGCCGTCCTAGACACATCCTGAGAGGTGCTGGCCTCGCCGTGGACTGGCAGCTCCTTACTCTGGCCTCCCGAGCCACAGACGCAGCACCCAGCCTCACAGGCGTCCTTGCAGGACCCTCAGGATGCCAGGCTCAGGCGTGTCTTCCTGCCTTGTGGAGGGTCCCGCAGCAGGATGACCACCACGCATCCTGTCCCCTGCACGACTCTCACAGCTCTGAGAGCAGCCGCTTCTCTTGCTCTGTCAAATTGAACCTCTGCTTCCTATTAACAGCCTGCATGGTGTGGAAGCACTAAACAGGACCAGCCTCAAATGCAAAGTGCACGACAGGCCGAGCATCTGAAAGGCATTTTCTCCTTGGAAACTGAAAGGTCAATTTGTCAAACCGTACGCCTCAGGGTGCCAAGAAAGGATCTGTGGGCCTTGTTTTCCAGCTGTAACAGGGTAAATAAATGAGACTTTTATCTGCGGGTCTCCTGTGAATTCTGCCAGTGGGCAGGGCTTCAGTGAAAATCCGAGCTGGCTGCGCTGTAATAATAATGACAGGCTGGTAAAAGCTAATGTCAGCTTCAATTTCCAAGTCATTTTTCAAATTATTTTAATTAGATATTGTTTCAATCTCACTTACATTAATTTAATATCTGATATCAACATTTCAGTTTTCAATTTGTTCAAATGATTTTTTTTTCAGTCTGCCTGCTTGCCTGGAGTAATTTAAAATACAATGTTTATCTTCAGCAATTTTCAATGCGTGGTCCTGGGCAAACTGCTATGTTCAATAAAAGTGATGAGGAAGGGAGGGCCTAGGGTCCCGCTTGGTGCTTAGAGAAATGGAGATTGTCTGCTTATCATTTATCTCCAGACATTAAAGCAAGCAGGCAGAGCAAGGCCAGCACTATAATAAGAAGATTTTCCACCAATTTCATGATGTAATTGGCTTCCCCAATGCAAATTTCAGTGAACTCTGACTAAGGTTTTTTGTATTAAAAGGTATCTGAATAAATCCTACATTCCTTCATCAACACATTTTCTGGCCTTTTCAGTCAGTGCCATCTTCTTCCCACCCACATTGCCCCGGTAGCTTCAGGGTCTTGGCTTTCTTACACTCTGCCATTTTTTCCAGGTATTAACACAGACTCTCTTAAAGACACACATTTTATTCTATTCTTTTTTTTTGGAGACAAGAGTCTTACTTTGTCTCCCTCGGTAGAGTGCCATGGCGTTACAGCTCACAGAAACCTCCAGCTCTTGGGCTTAAGCGATTTTCTTGCCTTAGCCTCCTGAGTAGCTGGGATTACAGGCACCTGCCATAATGCCCAGCTATTTTTTTGTTGCAGTTTGGCCAGGGCTGGGTTTGAACCCTCCCCCCTCGGTATATGGGGCCAGGCGCCCTACTCACTGAGCCACAGGCGCTGCCCAAGACACATATTTGATAAAGGCAACCAAGAGGCTGTGTTAGGGCTTCCCCTGCCCCTTTATAAAATGGGGGAGAAATCATATATTCTGAAGTGGTTTTCTAAGACAAGAGAATTAGCATTATTCTTGAAGTTGATAATTAGAGATACGCAGATCCATATTTTTTGTAAAGTTTGAAGAACTTAAAACAGTGAGTATATTCTCCACATTACTTGAGAATAACATAAAACTGAACTAAAATAAAGAAATGGGAAGGAAGCACAAAAAAAGGAAAGCATAGGATGAGATGATAAAAATACATGTAGTCACGACAAGAAGTATGAATGGGTTAAATTATCCCATTAGGACAAACTCTCTCAATTCTATTGAACTGTATAGGATCTAGCACAAAGCAGGTAAGAAAGATTAAAATTGGAAGAGTAGGAAAAACAATACTAGGTGTATAAGCAGAACTAAAGGTCATCGTATGCACATAGCATACACAAATATCAAGGCAACATGATTTTTTTTATAAATTACTTAATTGGAATAAATAGGCCATTTTAAATTAATTTTAAAAGTTACAAAGAAAGGTTGGCTTTGATGAGCTGATATGTACCAAGAAATCAAATCAAACTTGGAAATGAATAAGGAGGTACTGACATCAGTACCAGGAGACACCCCCAGAGCTGGGCAGACGGAGACCTGTGACGTCACTGCCATCTGCCTGGTCCTGAGCTCTGTGCTACCAGCCTCCAACCTCACAGATGCCGAACCCACGGCCATCTGACACAGGTGCGGGGAGCTGCCCTGCCACATAGTGACGAGGACCGAGTGTCCCAGGGTGAGTCACTCCCTGCAGTCTCTGGGCCAGTGACAAGCAGTGCTAGAACAGGCCTCCCTCACCCATCAGGGGCACAGCAGGAATCTTAGAGCTTGATTAGTACAGAAAACTCAAAATCAATCGATTAACCCTGAGTCCAGAGACAAAGATGTAACTGGCAAGATACTGGACCTCAAAAGAGGCCGTCTTAGTTTTCAAATATCGTAAAAATCATACAAGTTGCATTCTGGTTCACAATCTAAGAAAATTAAAAATTAATAGCCACAGAAAACAGAACTCTCCAATTAGTCAGATATTGAAAATATCTTTTCAACAATTCTTAGGTTGAAAAAGAAATGTAAAGTACAATTACAGAATATTTTGAAAATAATAAGGAGGTCTCTGTAAATCAAAACCACGGAGATAACCAAAGTGTTCATCTTTGGTGGGCAGAACTCTGAGAGCTTTCATTATGAGAGAGAAGGGAAGTGAACAAACCAGGCTTCAATTTAAGACTCTGACTTCAATTTAAGAAATCAGAGCAAATAGAAAAAAAACTTTGAGAAAAGAACTAGAAATCAAGTCATAAATTAAGTAATAAAAATTAATAAATCATAAAAGAGAAAACAGACTAATAAACAGAAGAGCTCGATTTTAGAGGAAAATTTCATCAGCTCTTAGTAGAAGTTTAATATCAAAAAAATAAGACAACTCAAATTCAGAGATTACCAAAAATTAATAATAAAAAGGAAACATACATTAAAGAGTTGGAAGCCAGTGCCCATTCATGCTTCTGTGCCAGTTGTACACTGCTGTGATGTTTTGGTCAGGGATGGACCACACGCATGTCCAGCAGTGGTCCCATAAGATGATGCAGGAACCGAAAGGTTCTCAGAGTCTGGTGATGCGGTAGCCGCCGTGACATGACAGTGCAATGCAGGAATTACCTCTGCCATGTCTACCGTGTCTACACATCTCATGTGTTACAACTACCTGCTCAGCACAGGCTTCGGGGTAGCGGGCCACACCAGGTGGCCTGGGTGTGCAGTGGCTGCTCCATTTTGGTCCGTGTGAGTGCTCTCTGTGACGTCCACACCTCAACAAAGTCACCTGACCAGGAGTCTCTTAGAATATGTCCCCATTGTTAAAGCTAGGCTTGACTGCATAAGAATTTGGAGTGTTATGGAACTGAAACTTGGAACAAGTAAAACATAAATTACTAAACTGACCAATACTGAGGAAAGAAATCTGAATAGATAACTATGAAAACAGAAAAAGATTGCCAAAGAAACTCCCTTCGATAAAAGTGCAAAGCTCTGACTGCAACCCAGAAAAGAATGAATTCTGCAACCCAGAATTCTTTGAAGAATGAACATTTCTCAAGCCATCCTGAGCCTCCAGAGTTTTCCAACTGAGCAGTCAGGGCTCTGCCAGCTGACGGGGCCTGCTTGGCGATACCTGACAGTGTGACAGCACAATGAGAGACCCAGCCTGGTATCACAGCCACCATGTGTGTTGCTGGAGTACCCTACCTGCACTCCTTCCCTTCGGATGTGAAGTGCTAGCCAGAGAGTACAAGTGATAAAATGTCTGAAACTTCCAAAACCACCATGGGCTCAAGATGACTTTCTTCAGCATGTTGTAGAAGTCAAATGTTAAGAGTCAGCCATAAGAAGAGCCAGCAAATAGACAGCCCTCAGATTGGGAGAGGATTTTTGCAAGTTATATTTCCAACAAAGGTCTAATAAGCAGAATCCACGGGAAACTCAAACTTAATACTAAGAAAAAAACAAGTGATCCCATTTCATTGTCGGCAAGAGACATGAACAGAGCTTCTCTGAAGAAGACAGGTGCACGGTATACAGACCCATGAAAAAATGCTCATCATCTTTAATCATCAGAGAAATGCAAACCAAAACCACTCTGAGATACCATCTAACTCCAGTAAGAATAGCCCACATCACAAAATCCCAAAACTACAGATGTTGGCATGGATGTGTAGAAAAGGGAACACTTCTGCACTGCTGGTGGGAATGCAAGCTAGTACGTTCCTTTTGAAAGGAAGTTTGGAGAACTCTCAGGGATCTGAATGTAGACCTGCCATTTGACCCTGCAATTCCTCTTCTAGGTGTATATCCAAAGGACCAAAAATCACTTTACAATAAAGATATTTGCAACAGACTGTTCATTGCAGCTCAATTCATAATTTCCAAGTCATGGAAGAAGCCCAAGTGCCCATCGACCCATGAATGGATTAATAAATTATGGTATATGTATACCATGGAATACTATGCAGCATTAAAAAAAATGGAGACTTTACCTCTTTTATGTTTACATGGATGTAGCTGGAAAATATTCTTCTTAGTAAAGTATCTCAGGAATGGAAAACAAAATTTCCAATGTACTCAGTATTATTGTGAAGCCAATTTATAATCACTCACACTTGCATATGAAGAATGAAACACAACTATAGCCTAGGATGAAGGAGGGAAGGGGAGGGACAGGGGAAGGGGGGGGTGGGTTGATAGAGGGCGGGTTGGGGGGACCACACCTGTGGAGCATATGCAATTACAAGTTGGATCTATCAGGTGTAGAACACAAATGTCTTAACGCTGTATTTGGGTAAATGAGGTGAGGGCTATTTTGATTAGTAGGATGTTAGCACTCCAATTTGTACAAATAATCAACACATCAAATCCCATAATGGCATAAATGTATTCATGATCTATGTACAAATGACTTAATAAAAAAATAAATTAATTAAAAAAAAAAAGAAGAAGAAGAGCCGGCTGACCTTTGCCAAAGGAGCAAGGACATTGATGGAGAAAGGACAGACAACCTTCTCTGCAAACAGTGCTGAACAACTGGGCACTCAGGCAAAAAAGTAAATCCAGACGCAGACCTGACATAGTCACAAAAAATTAACTCAAACTTATAACTACATGTACAATGCAAGACTATACAATCCTCCAAGTTACACAGGAAATCTAGGCTCCCTTGGGTTTCGTAATGATTTCTCTAGATACATAATGCCAAAAGCACAACCCATGAAGGGGAAAACTGGGGAGCAGGATTTCATTCAAGTTGAAAATGTTCACTCTGTGAGAGAACAGGCAGAGAGGCAGAAAGTGTTTGCATAGCATCTGATGAAGGATGACTCCAAAACACGCACAGGACCTCTAAAATCCAACACTAAGTAAATAGCCCAGAGACCTGCGCAGGCACCACCCCATGTGTGCAGGTGAGAGTGCGGGGAGCACCCTCATCCCTTGTCACTATGGAGCTGCAAATTCAACACAATGAGACCCCACCATGTACCTCATCAGACGACCCAAATACGTAACACTGAACCCAGATGCTGGAGGGGAGGTGGAGCCACAAGAGCATTCGCGCGGTGCAGGGGGAACATGGCTGGGGCAGCCACGCTGCAGGCCAGGTGGTGACTTCCCACTGAACTGGGTGTGGCCCAGCTGCTCACCCTCTGGGGTTCACCAAACAGAGCTCAAAAGTTACACCCACACAGAAACCCGCTCATGGATGCCAACGGGATATTATTCAGCACTAAAAATAAAGGCGCTGTCAAGCCATGAGGAGATGGGGAGAAACCCCACACGCGCTCCTGAGTGAGTGCTGAAGAGCTGCGTGTTGTGTGCCTCCAACGGCGTGACATTCTGGAAAAGACCCAATTGTGGTGACGGCATGAGGAGTCGGGAGGCAGGGTGTAACCAGGCAGGGCACAGAGGACTTCAGGGCAGTGATATGGCTCTGTGGGACAGCACGCTGGCACTTGTGTGTCATTATGCACCTGTCCAGACCTGCAGAGTGCACAGCTCCACTGTGGCTCAAACGTGGCTTGTTTCCACGAAACTCATGCCGAAATCTGATTTCCATGGTGATGATGCTGGGGGTTGTAGGTGGTTGTTTAGGGAGAGGAATGCCTTTTTCTCGGGAGTGGGTGGTCACTGGAGAGTGGGCTGCTAGCAAACCACCCAGGCCTAGAGGGTGTCTCCTCTGGTTCTGCTCACCTGTGCTCTGCCCCATAATGGCCACAGTACAAACACCCTCACCAGAAGCCGACGCGGCGCCCTCGGACTTCCCAGCCTTCAGAACTGCGAGTGAAGCAAACGTCTTTTCTTTATAAACTACCCGGTCTCAGGAAGTCTGTTATAACAACAAAAGTGGACTGAGATAAACACTGAGAGTGTGGACTCGGTGACAACAACGTGTCCGTGCAGGATTATCGGCTGTGACAGACGGGCCACACTGCTGCAGGTGTCAACAGGGAAACAGGGCACACAGGGACTCTCTGTACTTCCTGCTTAATTATTCTGAAAATGTGAAAGTGCTCTAATAATAAAACCTACTGAAAACAGGTAAAAAGCAAAGGTTAAGGGTTACTTGTTTTTATTTGAAGTACGGACACCCTGGGGAGACATTCAAACGCCTTAAAAGCATCAAGCAAAGGGCATTCTGTGTGTACAGAGACTCTCGCTACAGCAGAATGTTCAGGAGAATTTTGAAGAGAGATTATTATTTTCAGACTCAACTGACTGCTATTCTGTGTTTAATGTCTTGAAATGGGATTTTTAATTTTTAAAACCTGGGGGTTGGGGCACAGAGGGGAGATGATGAACAGGACTGCACGGCATTGTCTCTGCTCATGGCGGGACCTGCACTGCACCGCTGAGCAGAGCAAGCGGGAAGGGGAGTGAGGCTGCAGCTCTGAGGTGCGGCCGGCGTGGATTTGTGGACAGGAAACAGGAGAAAACTCACATCCACCTAAGCACTGCTTCTCACACAATGAACACTCTCCTTAGTGGGACACAAACCTGCAAGTGTGATGTTGCTCTCACGGTTCTCTCAGCATAAGCCCCTTGCAGGCCAGGCGAGGGTCTGTTCCTGGAGTCACAGGCGGGCCATCCTTACCACGCCCCAGCACGCGCGGCGCCACGGCAGACACAGCGCCCCTCAACCAGCCTGAGCTGGAAACATTTTCCGTATTTCAACTGACCGCTTCACTAAGTCACAAGTAACACAGCTAATCCTTAAGGTCACTCACTTACAAAATCTATTCGCTCTGCTTCAGAGCAAAATGAAAATACATGTTAGAAATGACGCTGCCGGTGACAAGCCTGCTCTGGGCCCAGCCACCCCATTGTTCCCTTTCACTGGCAGTTAAAAAAATTCCCGTCTCTCCTTAAAGCCGTTTTAATAAAGACTCCAGAGACCGTTCATTCAGGTGAACACATTTATTTGTAAGCAGTGTTTAATGTAAAATTTAGCCTAAGCTGTGTGTATTTCAATAAAAGTCTATAAATAAAACATCATTCTGGGTTTTTAATCTTTCTCCTGATGCCCTATACCATGTGATACTGGGGCTGCAGTTCCACTGGGAAGTGTTTCTAACTCAGCCTAGAAAAATCAGATAAGTCAATAGGAGCTTTTCTTACAAGCCAGTGAGGTGGGAGCGGTTGGCACTTAATTATTACACCGTGACTGAGGAAAGACCCGGTAGTGTGTCCAGGCAGGGTCAGGCAGCGTGAGCCCCTGGGGTCTCCCCAGACTCAGCAGTTGCCCAGCCAGCGCGTGAGCTGCAGCAGGGAGCCTGAGCTGTGCATGCAGCTCAGTGTGTGACGTGAGGCCACCCCCACTGGAAGGAGCAGAAGAGGGACATCACCTGCGTCCTCCTGCACGTGGCCTTGGTTTGGAGGAAATCCAGAGACCACCTTCTAGAGTCTGCTCAGATGGTGGGGGCAGAGTCAGTGAACACCGGACCTTCCACGGCTTGGCACCTGCCTTCACTCAACTGAGGAAAAGCCAGGAATGGCCCTGACAGGCAGAAATACTGATCCAAGAAGGCAACGTGAAATCTCTGCCTTTAGGTTAAAAAAATGGTTTTTAAATTGGCAGGGGTCATAGAAGATGTGAGATGCCCCAAATGGTTCTTCTGCAAAACATGAGGAGATGTTAGTTATATTTGCACTGCGTCGTGGTTGATAAAACATCTGCCTTGTCCTCAGGCAGAGAAGGGAGTGCGCTGTCCTCAGCTGCAGAGCGGCCTTCCTGCTCGGATCATTGTTCAATAGTTTCAACTCTGGACACAGTTGCAAGGAGGCCTCTGGGCAGCACCTGGCAGGTGGCAGGGAAGGACCCGGAAACGGAAAGGCTGAGGGTTATTAGGGGAGGGGTCCAGGAAAGGGGCCAATGACAGGTAAAGAGTCTGGCATTTCAGAAGGAGGGATAGGCCACCACCCCTGCCGCCTCAGTGCTAGGGACCAGCAGGCGGCACCCCCAGGAAGCCTGGGAAGAAGGCGGGGAGTATTTGGGCTCCTTGAGGTGGCTCTCACTGAAACCACCTTGTTTAACTTTTAATTTTTACTTAAAAGAGAAAATTTTCTGCTGAAGCATTGTGAGGTACAGTCCTTTGGGTTTCAAGGCTGAGGGGGGTCCCGATGATCAGCAACTGGCAAGGTCCACGGCCCCAGGCTGGGGAGCAGAGAGTCTGGCAGGGAAGCAGAGGTTGTCAGGGCACAGGGCTCCAGGCTGGGGAGCAGGGGGTCGCCAGGTGGGTGGGGAGCAGGGAGTCGCCAGGTGGGCAGGGGAGCAGAAGGTTTATGGGGCACACAGCCCTAGGCTGGGAGAGCAGAGGGTCCCCAGGCAGATGGGGAGCAGAGGGTCATCCGGCATGAGGTCCCCAGACTGAGGAGCAGAGGGTCCCCTCTCTCGGAGCTCCACAGCTGCCCCTGATGCTTCTGACTCAGGAACTTCATGTCCCACGAGGCCTCCAGAGGCCCTGTTTTAGGGATCTGCTCAGGACAAGTCCCGGTGCGGCTCACTGCCAGGACAGCAGTGGGCACTGTGTTACCCCTGTGGCAGCGATCTCCATGTGGGGGCTGAGAAGAGGTGATCAGAGCCCACAGAGTGTGGGAGAGGACACCTCTCTCCCTGGCTGTGCGCATGAGGGGTTCAGGACAGACGCGCCACCCACAGCCCCTCCCGCCCTGCCCGAGACTAGTGCCTGCAGCTCTCTCCGCCTCCCAGTTGTGAATGCGTTTCTGCTGAGGTTCCCACAGGTGATGCAGCTGTCAGTGTGCGTGAGGAAGCAGGGTGCATCTCGCTTCAGTAGGTCAGTCCCTTCCAGAATCTTTCCGAGTCTTCAAAGTCTCAATTCCTATATTTGCTGTGTCCAAGTCGTGGCTGTCAGAATAGCCCCTGATGGGTTCAACTTCCCTGAGTCCTGGCCCTCCCTGCTCCAGCCTCCACTAGCGGGGGCAGGCCTGCCTGCTCTTTGTGGTCATGGCTGCCTTGCCCCATCTGCCACGGGTACGGGACCCTGACGCCGGAGGCCAAACCACCTGCGTTTCCGCCAGCCCCAGCTAGAGCCAGCATTGGAGACCGGTGCTTGGGTGTCGTGCCCCAAGCAGCCATGGAGCCAGGTGACAAGATGGAAACTGCCTTGGCTGAGCGATGCTGTGTGCCGTGATCAGCAGGCTCTCACCTTGTGTCACATCCTGAGCCCACGGGAGATAGTGACTGCTCAAGTAAACGCCAGAGAGCAAGAAGGGGCTAGAGACACCCATTGCTCTCCTCATCTCACCCAATTGGGAAGTGGAGGTGAGAGGGCCGAGCCCAGGTCCCTGGCTTCTAAGCACAGAGGGGACCCTCCCTCGTCCCTGGCCTCCTGGGCACACTCCGAAGCCCCTGCTCAACACAGTCGGTGCTGTATTTACTAATAACGCCACAGTCACACAGCAGGCGGCCTGGTTTGTGTCTTGCTCATGGAGTGAATTCACTGGCAGGGAGAAGTCTCTTCCCTGACAGCCCCTGGTGGCTACCACCCTGGTCTGGCTGGAAACCTGCAGATCCATTTATGGCGGGGAATGGCTGCCCCGAATCAGACCTCTCCTGTCCTAGGCGGAGCCCCTGGGAGGGAAGCCCTGGGCGATCCCCAGAGCAAGCCAGGGACACTCCGAGAGTGTGTTCATACCTCTCTGCACGGAGAGGCCAGGCCTAGTCGGGAGCTCACGCTTCACTGGGGACGGCGTGGAGTACTTTGGCAACCAACGCAAAGGCAGGTGGCATTTATCAAGCACTTACTATACATACGCACCACTCAGCCCTGTTCAAGTCTCAAAATAAGCCCGCAGGAAAGTGCAGGCAGGAAGCTGAGGCCTCCCCAGGAGCGCGGGGTGGGTGGGGAGACGACACGTGAGGCTGGACTCTGCATCTGGAGCCCAGACAGCTGCAGGTCAGGCTGACCCTCAGCCGAGGGGCCGTCTCCACAACCCTCTGCTTGTGGCCTCCTGGTCAGCACTGGACCTGAAAGCTGTACCCAACGTCCTGAGAAAGGAGGGACCAGTCTCGTTTGTTCCCCTGGATGTAGGGGGCTTAACAAACCGGTGGTCAGCCCTGAACACTCTTCTCATAATGCTGGAATGGATGTGCTGTTCGGAAATCCCTGACTTGCTCCCCTAACCCCTATCCTACTCTTGGGGACCGGCTGTTTTAACATTTTTGGCACATGGAGGTGGAATAGCCACCCCACAGCTGGCTGCAGAGCAGTGGTGCCAGTGCTAGGGTCTCACAGATCAACCTTAGACTGCCAGCATCTGACGGAGCTGGGGTGGGAGTCTGCGTGGAACCGCAGGGCAGAAGAGAGGACAAACCCCAGACGGAGCACGAGCCCGGGACCCCTCAGTGAGGGCAGAAGACATTCTGGAAATGCCCCAGCCTGGCATTTCACAGACAAGGTCACTGAGGCCCACAGACTTGGCTGCCTTGCTGAAGGTCATTAAGTGAGGGACTTGGGCCCCTACTCCCAGCCTGACCAGCCTGAGCACAAGCTTTTCCCCAGGTGTCACAGCCAGATGGCCCCGGCACAGCGTCCTCCACACCTGCAGCCTCTCCCCACGCACCGCGGACCTGACTCCCTGCTCTTACTTCTCTAGCTTTGCTTCTGCAACCTGCCCCTTATAGTGGGGTGCTGCAGGGCAGTCAGGAGCCCCAAGTCTGAGTTTAAAGAGACAACAAGCACGTCTCTGCGGTGCTTTGGGCCTCAGCCTGCTCCTCATGTGATGCCGGTTTCCCACGGAGACGCAGGAGCAGACCGGCCAGGAGTCTCCAACATGGATGCCGAGGTTGTGCTGCTTTCCCACTGGCAACCCCCTTCCTTCCCCACTGCCATGTCCTGTCCCATCTTCCTTTCAAAGTCTAGGTCACCCTCACCCTAATTAAATCAAACTTATTCATAATCCTCCACCCCCAACTAGCTGAGCCCTCTGTCTCTATTATAAAACTTCCCCGTTCCTTTCTCCACTGGTGTTTCGGTAAGTGCCTATATCTTCACAGGCAGGAGGAGCTAAGCACCTTCAGATACCCTGAAATACAGAGCTTCCCAATACTGTGTCCTGTCTCAGGATGCCCACCGTCGGCAGGTCTGTTACGAATGTGAGGACAGCCAGCACCATGCCCTGCCCAGGGGAGGCAGGTGTAAATTGAACTCACTCAGACCAGAGCCAGCCACCCAGCCCCGACTCAGACGCTCAGCTCCAGGCTGTCAGGGGTCACTCTGCCTGTATAACCGAGGATATAATAATTCTGTCATCTGATGAACCGTTTTGAAGAACCCGTTGAATCATACCAGAAATGAAATCCATGCTTGCAGCATCCAAGGTGGGATTTGCACTTTCATTCCACTTGGTCGAGGCTCTCAGACATGGACAGCGTAGACAGCATAGGGTGTGGTGAGTGAAGCAGCTGGACTAAGGATGGCTCCACGTCTGGTTGCAAAGGCAGCGTAACCAAGGGCCGGTTATGGGAGGTTCCTGTCAGCTGCAGCTCTTTGCTGCCCCACTGTAAAGTGACGTCCTTCTCGCTATGTGTGTGTGCAGATTTATTTGCTGGACCCAGGTGAAATGTTTTTACTTTCCCGTGTGAAACTCAGAAGGGTGAAAGCATAGGCAGGTAGCTGGTAGGTGAGCGCCAACCAGCCTCTGCTGGGGGCAGCTGGAGGCACTGTGCGGCTTTTTTTTCTCTGCTTCTCCTGGTTCTCACTGATGCTGATGTGGGGCCTGAAACACACGCCGACATCCTGCCTTCTGGGGCCTTCCATGGGCGAGGCTGGATCGAGGAGCAGCTGAGTCCAGCACCTGCCTGGCACCAGCCTTTATAGAAGACCAATGTGTCAACAGAAACATAGCAAAATGGAAAACAAGAGCATTTCCAGTAACTACACACAGGGCTATCTGTGGATGAAATATGTGTTTTGAAGACATATTAAAACTCTTTACTGGCTGTTCAAAATATCTGAACTATCTTCCTATGTTCTGAGATTTTTTTGGCAAGAGGCAGAGCCAGCTTCCCATTGTACAGCTGAGATGCCGACCCTGATGACAGCTTTTTTCCCGCCCTCACGAGGTCGAGCCCCAGCATTGCAGGCCCTGAGATTGGGCCAGGATGTGGAGCGCTCTCTCTGCGGGGCAAGTGGTGCTGACATCAGTGGTGTGAGCTGCTATACTGCTCAGGAGAGGAACACGTTTCAAGGAAAGCCTGGTGAAGACTCTCAGCTGGCTCCAAGCAGTTCCTTAGCATTCCCAGTAACTGTGATTTAACTAGTTAGTTAACCATTATCTTTTCATAAATGTATTTGCTACTTAAATCAGGTTTCTGTTGCTTATTAATGAGAACTATGACTGATACAAGATGCTGGGTGGAGGGAAGGCCTCCAGAGAGTAATGCTGAATTAATAACCACTGCTTCTTTCTCAGAAAGGAAGGTCCAAGAGAGAGTCGTTGAGTCCAGTAAAGGGAATGCAAGTTTAGGGCCTGAGCAGAATTGCTGCAATAGCTGAGATTGGGGAATTTTTTCTTGCTCTTTTTCTATAAGAACTTAGTCTTTTTTCAAACAAATGTTGAACATAAATTGAAAGAAAATCAGTTTAAATGGAAGTAAGATTATTAATTTAACCCTGTTCTCAGGAGGCACAAGTCTTCGAATGGTGTTAGTGTATTAATTTTTTTTTCATTTTAAGAGGTAGGGTCCTACTGTTCCCCAGACTGGGGTGCAGTGGCACAATCACAGCTCACTGCAGTCTCAAACTCCTGGGCTCAAGTGATCTTCCTATTTTGGCTACCTGAGTAGCTGGAATTACAGGTGCCTGCCACTATGCCTAGCTAATTTTTCTTTTTATTCTTTTCTAGAGATGAGGTCTCGCTCTGTTGCTCAGGCTAGTCTCAAACTCTGGGCCTCAAGTGATCTTCCTTCCTCCGCCTTCCAAAGTACAGGGATTTCAGGTATGGGCCCCCAGACCCAGGTACAAATTCTTAAACTTTGTTTCACAATTTTCTGGGTAGATCAAGAGGAATTTCTATATTCTCTGCATCATGAATAAATAATAAAATGCAAGTTTTTAAAAATTTTAGGGCTAATTCCATAAACTTTCATTATCATACATGGCTAAGGAGCCATTTTTGGTGAGTTGTGGAGAATGTTAGACGTCTTGCTTGGGTGAGCTGAATTCAGGAAATGATGAGGGCTGACCGGAGAGGCTATAGGAGTCCCAGCTGCTGCCCAGCACTTGGTGACCCTACACAGCTGCCGCTGGGAACAAGCCGTGCACATAACTGGAATTCCACCACGATAGGAAGTTGTCTTGGGTAGGGTGTGGTTTTCTATTGCTACTCTAAATTAGTTTCCTTTTAATTTAAAAAAACATGTTATTTTTGTCCTCTGTCAGGCTTATGGAAAAGTGAGACTATCGAGAACCTTGGCCTCTTCGTGTGGACCCCCGAGTGCTATCACTTTATCACACTTCATTCTGTCCTCTGCTCTCTGTACATGTACATTTATGCCATATTTTTACCTTATTATTCTGAAGGATTTGAGATAAAGTTGTAGATGTGATTTCCCTTTGTCCCCAAACACTTCAGTGTTTACTTTCCAGTAACATTCTCCTACATAACCACAGGGCAATTATAATCAGAAAATCACCACTGAGAATGTATGCCATTGGTCTAATTGTTCTAATAACATTTTTATAACAAAACAAAAGCCCCGACCATGGATTGCATTCAGTTGTTGCATCTCTTTAGCTTCAATCAAGACTAATCTCTCAGTCTTTGTTTTTCATAACATTGACATTTTTTAAAGGGTAGAGGGGAGTTTTGGGTATCATTCTGTGTATGTCTGACGTTGCCTTGTTTTTAGACTCAGGGTCTGGACTTGGGGTAAGAATGTCACTGTGTCTTCTCAGAGT
Source organism: Perodicticus potto (assembly GCA_963574655.1). Lineage (NCBI taxonomy): Eukaryota > Metazoa > Chordata > Mammalia > Primates > Lorisidae > Perodicticus > Perodicticus potto. Next base: position 35,086 of record CAUYRH010162855.1, on the reverse strand, counting down.
GTCATGTCAAGAGGCGCACGTGTGGATTCTTCCCATGACAGGTGATGTTCACCGGCCTCGCTTGTTAAGCTGCCACGTCCAGGTGTCTCCACGTGAATGTTATTTTTTCCCGTTGTAATTAACATGTACCCTGCAGTGAGAGCCTCCTCGCCTCGGAGTTCCGCCCATGTCCCCACTCACTGAGGACTCACGTCTGAATCGAGTGTATTAAGATCATTTTGATGTTAATACACTGAATGAATATCAAATGAGAGAAGATTTTTAATATTCATGACTAGAGACGGCAAACACAAACAACTTGTCCTCCTTATTTCGACAAATAGGAGAAGAGAAAGAGGATGGAAAGTCTGGACAGACAATCGCTCTGCACCTCAGCTCACCTCACACACCTGTGCTGCCGACTGGCCGTCTCTGGCATGAAGAGTGTTTTTGCTACTCAAGTAAAGTACCCCACATGTATTTTTACTTAAAAAACATTATGAACTAACTTCATTCTCCATATATATCTAGCGTTTTCCCTGCCATGTGTAAAGCTTTCTGCAGACTCCCCTTGGGCCCTAGCCTCCTAGCTTGGGGGTAGACGAGCAGAGGATCATACCCAGAGCCTGCGGGGATGCCACACTTCCTTCCACTCGTGGGCGTGAAGCTCCCAGTCTGCTGCCTGCCCCACTGAGCACCGGCCAGTGCCCAGGCCCTGGCCCCTTCCTGAGGTGTGGGTTTCCGTCTGCTGTATCCTGGCAGCCAGTCCGTAGAGAGCAGGTCTGATACAGGAGATCCCCTCAGGATGGGCTCACAGGAAAATGGCTTTTATTCACCCTTATATTGAAAAATATTTTTGCTGGATATGTAACTCTAGGCTGACTTTTTTCTCTCTTGCAGTTTTTTAAAGATGTTGTTAAATTGCCTTCTGGGCTCTAGTTTTTGTAGTGAAAAATGAAATGAGTCATCGTCCCTCTGGGGCCTGTAAAGTGCCTTTCCTCTTGGCTGTTTTTAAGATTTTCTATATTTGATATTTTAGCACTTTCACTGTAAATGTTCCTAGGTTGATTTTCTTTCATTTATCCTACATGGGTTCTCTGGGAAACTGTGGGTGGTGTTGGTTGTGGGTATTCTGACTCGGCTCTCTCATCCTGGCCCCGCCTCTCTCTCTTCTTCTTCTGGAGCTCCTGTCACGCGTCTCAGGCCACTTGGCGCTGTCCTCCAGGTCACCTGGGCTCTGTTTTCACCAATACTTCTTACCAGTTCTTCAGAGTGGACAGTTTCTGTGGCTCTTCCTTGATGTTTACAAATTCTTCTGGAGTCTCTGATTTGCTATTAATTCCATCTAGTGAATTTTCATTTTGTGTGTTTTCTTTTCTAAGATTCCTATGTGGCTTTTTTGGTGTAAACTCTACTTTTCTGCTGAGGTTCCCATGTGTCCATTCACTATGTTTTCCTTTTAAGTTCTTGGACATATTTGTAATCATCTTAAAGTCTTTGTCTGGTTTCTCGCAGGGTCTGAGATACTTTTTTCCCCTTCTCTGTGGGCCACATTTTCCTTTCTTCACATGTCTAATAATTTCTGATTATATGCCGAACATTTTGATATGACATAGGAATCTTGTTATAGCCCATTACTACTTTTAAATTAGGCATAACTGTGTTGTTGTATCTACCTTATTTCTTTAGAGTTGTTCAGTTGTCCTTACCAAGTATACCAACACCACTGTGACATGTGTGCTTTGCAACCCAAAAGTGCCTCAACCATATACTTATTTCTACAACCAAAGCAAACATATTCTTCAGTACATGGATCCTTAATTTTTTTTTTTTTTTTTGAGACAGAGCCTCAAGCTGTCACCCTGGATAGAGTGCTGTGGCATCACAGCTCACAGCAACCTCCAATTCCTGGAATTGCATCGGAAACCCTGCCTACACCTCTGCACGGCTGCAGGTCCCACCCGAGCAGCACCAGTGCCTACACCACCCTCTGACACTGGACCTGGCCAGCCTGAAAGAATTGAGGAAAGTGTTTGCCATCTCTGGTGGTGTTTCTAGAATTATATAGCAATTAAATAGCAGGAACCACACTTTCCCAGTGCCCTCTCCAGCCCATGTGGTCTGACCTGACAGCCTTTTAAGGTAAGTCCTAATAACCACATGCTGCAGAGCCACAAGGTCACAGGCAGCGGCCCATGGTGACCCTTTTCTAGATAAGCTATTCTTCTTGCATTGCTGTAAGCAGTTTCTAGTCCCCGACAGCTCCCCGGCTCTGAAGTCTGGGGTACAGATGGAAGTGGAAATGACCCCTCAGCAAGCCCCTAATTCAGTGGTTCTCAACCTTCCTAATGCTACAATCCTTTAATACAGTTCCTGTGGGTCACAACCCATAGGTTGAGAACTGCTGCCTTAATTGATTGTTCCTCCTGGATTGAGCTCCCTGTGCAGACAGGGGCTGCCCCATCTCCTTCAGGATGGAGGCACCAGAGCTGGTGTCCACTGCCCAGTGCTGGGCATGCTGGCAGTGCCCCTACATCTGCTCTTCTTTCTCCCCTGCCCAGTGATTCTCTCCTATCCACCTCTTCTTCCCTGCTTGGTGCTTCTCCCCTATCCACTGCTTCTCCTTTACCCACTGCTTCTCCCCTGCCCGGTGCTTCTCCCCTATCTACTGCTTTTCCCCTGCACAGTGCTTCTCCCTTACCCTCTGATTCTCCCCTATCCACTACTTCTCCCTGCCCAGTGCTCTCCACTCTCCTTCCACCACTGCCAGCCAAATCACTGTGACCTCACTTAGCCCTGGGGCTCCACGTTTCACTGCCAATGTCAGACCCTCCTTCCACTGACCCCAGCATCTCTGTCTGCTCATCCAGCAGGGCTCCCCATGCCAGGCTTTGTGAGGGGCCGTGGGTGTGCACAGAAGAGGAATAACTTGTCAGTCTCATAAGCTTTTGAGCCTTAAATGTTACAGAGGGCCCCAGAGAGTATCCGTATCCGTGGGCTGTATCTATCACTATTTATTGTATTGAAAATTAAAAAGAAGACTTTTTTATGTTTGGGTTTCTTTTTTTTTTTATTAAATCATAGCTGTGTACATTAATGCAATCATGGGGTACAATGTGCTTGTTTTATATACCATTTGAAATATTTTAATCAAACTGGTTAACATAACCTTCACTGCATTTTCTTAGTTATTGTGTTCAGACATTTATACTCTACACTTAGTAAATTTAACGTGTACCCTTGAAAAATGCACTGTAGGTGTGGTCTCAGCAATTACTCCCCTGACTTTTAAGACACAGCCTGCACGACTCACATTCTACCAGCCGACAGAGTGGTATCGTCATGTCACAGCCTCTGGGAGGCTCCCCTGACACCCACAGGACAAGAGGATCAGCAGGAGAACAGCCTTGCCACCTGGCTGCAACACATTTGACTCTGCAGACTACCTGGAGGGTCTCAAGGTCCTGGGAGTCCCCAGAGGATACCTTCCAATCAACTGAATTAGACAAAGTCTCTACCCTTTAAACTCAGTAACATCCAACAAAGTCTCCTTCCCATCCCAGACATCCAGCACTGCCTGGGGCCCCTGAATAGCCTGGGCTTCTGCAGCCAGTTTGTTCTCCAGGTGCCTGAAATCCCTCCTGCCTGCTCATCTATGGACTCTGGAAGATGCACAGGACACCATGGATGCCAAGGCACCCTAGAAACCAAAATCCCTCCACGACACCAAGGTCCTTCCCAAGGATGCCAACGTTCCCCTCAAGGATGCCAAGGTCCTCAGGACACCAAGGTCCCTCCAGGAAACCAAGGCCCCCCCCAGGACCCCAGGCCAACCCCAGGATGTCAAGGTTCCTCAGGACGCAGTGGTCCCCCCACCCTCTGCTGAGGAAGCTCCGCTCACATGGTCACCTCTTTGCTCAAGTTCTGTGTCCCTCTCAGGCCAGTTATAAATTCACTATGATCAAGATCCTTGAGGGTCTCAACTAAATCCTCATTTAAGTGTTTTGGGGTTTTTTTTGAGACAGAGTCTCACTCTGTCACCCTTGGTAGAGTGCTGGGGCATCACAGTTCACAGCATCCTCAAACTCTTGGGCTTAAGCAATTCTCTTGCCTCAGACTCCCAAGTAGCTGGGACTACAGGTGCCCACCACAACACCCGGCTATTGTTTGGTTGTAGTTGTCACTGTTGTTTGGCAGGCCCGGGCTGGATTAGAACCCGCCAGCTCTGGTGTATGTGGTTGGCACCCTAGCTACTGAACTGCAGGCGCTGAGCCTCTTTTAAGTGTTTTGCATTATTTTTTTCATAGTTCAACTTTTCATTAGTTTTTAAACCAAATCTACTCAGACTATCTTATTATTCCTCTGCACACCCCCACCCCCCACCATTCAAGGATTTTAAACCTGACATTTCTAGTGAGCATTTTAGGATGTCATCACTTAAGTCTGATGGTGCCAACTACACACACTCTGGCTTCCAGGACACACCTCCAGGACCTAGTTGCGCGGCACCAACGACCCTCAGGGAGAAGGCTAGACTTTCTTTTCTTGCTACAAAAGTGATTCTAACAGCAACAGCCAAAGACTGAACACCACGCAGCACAGTTTCCAGCCTGCCTCTGCGGCCACACCCTGGCTTTGTCCCCCGGGCTGTCCACCAGTTCCAGTCGGTGGAGCACACTGCCACCTGATGGAGTGTGGCGTGCCCTGCCCACAGCTGACCAAACTTTGGGATCAGCACAGCACACAGCCATTAGCTCAGATTAGCATGAAGTCATACGGTAAGTGTCCACTGGGAGAAACTTCAGTTTGTGAAGAAAGGGTTTACTGATAAATTTCCCGTAAAAATATTTAATGAAGAATCTTTTATACTATTGCAAATCTAATAATGATTTGAAAAAAATCAAACATTTAAATCATAACATCTACACTTAGACATGTTGGTTAAGAATTATCTTTAAAGGGTCAAAATAGGTCCACAAAGACTGGGACATTGAAATAGACGCAAAATTTCTGAAAAGGGAGTTCTTTCCCAGGGGAGCTGGTCCTAGGTCACTGGGCAACGATGAGCTGGTCTGAGGGGCAGCGGAGTGGGTGTCCCTCCCACTGTGGCCCCAGAGCAGGTTTCTGCTGAGACAGACAGACCCCTCACCCCTGCGGCCAGGCGGGCAGGTGCTTCTGGTGCAGGAACCGTGGTTTGCCACACAGAGTGCATGGTGTGTGGTCTGCAGTGCTTCAGCACTCCAGCTTCTGCAGACACTTTTGTATGACAGATTTTGGAGTAGATGTCACTTGGCCATTGCTTCTGGTTCCCCGTGCTGTAGCCCTACCAAAGGGGAAAGAAGGATTGTCACTCGGCCCTCCAGGGTAAAGCGCTCCAACTTCCCAGCCAAGCTCATATCCTTAGATGCTGGGGTATGAGGCCAGGACAGGCCAACCCCAGGAGGGCACAGAGCTGTGTGTGCAGGTGTGGGGACCATGGGCGCCTCCTTCTTGCCCTTCTGCTGGGCGTGTCCTCCCAGGGCAGCCTGGCTCACCCCAGTAATCTGAACAATGGTACTTGCAGGGATAACATCTCTAGGTGCAGCAGAGGCCTGAGGGAGGGGGTGCCCTGGGATCCACGGGGTTGGGTGTCTGTCAGATCACAGTTATGGGTGGGACGCACTTCCTGTTTGCACCTGAGCACAGCTGGGTCCTTGGTGTCTCCACAGGGGTGTTCCCTGATTAGTCACTTGGTAGGGTTTCAAACCCTGAGGTACTGAGCCCCAATAAACCAAGAACTTGGGCAGGTGGGAGCCAGCAGCAGTATTCTGAAAGACTCCCGCACAATGGGAGTGCGGTCCTCAAACAGCTCTGTCAGGTCCCAGGAACTTGTGAGGAGGGTAAAGGCTCTGCGCAGTCCCACGGCATGAAAGACTCAGGCTGGAGGCTGACGGGGGGCTCCCACGTGAGCTCCTCCATGAGGCCTCCTGACCCTCTGCCGGCTGCAGCGGTGGCCTGTGGGTGGCGCGGCCAGGCTGAGGCTGTGGAGCCTCCTACTCATGCAGGGCCTGGTGTGGCCCTGAGCAAGCCACACTTCCACCACGGATCAGCAGACCTCTGGGGGTGGTCTGGCGGGGGCTGGAGGCGGCCCTGCACTTCCCCATCTGGAGACGGCACGTGACACTCCCAGACGCAGGGGCAGCAGGGAGCTCAGCATCCATGGGGTAAGGGTAGGCAGGTGGGTCTGCAGCAAGAGGTTGCCTTTCCTGTGTATTTCTCCAGGTGCTGGAGGCACAATTCGGTGTTAAAGGGACATCTTTAAAGTCGTCACCACCACCCTGTGGCGCCAGAGCCTTTCTCAAGCCTGAGCTGACTACTGGAGCCAGTCCAGCCCCACAACACGTGGGGACTCTGACGCCCTTTCCCCGTCTCAGACATCATCTCATCACAGGGGAGCAGCTGAGGGGACCCCACTTGACATCTCCAACCCGCTCAGAGCCCCACTGTCCACAGTGATCCCTGAGAAGCTTTACAATCCCCTGTGCATGTCTCCCATCAAGGGGCACTGAGATAAGAACCAGCGCCTGAGTCTGGGCAGCGTCATCCCGCCAAGGGCCTGGCATGAGGTGTCACATCCAGATGCTCCTGGGCAATGCCAGAACACGGGCCAACTGGGCTTTCTCACGTGCCCACCCCAACATTTGGGCTAGTTTCACCCACTTTTTAACCAGTTGGAATGGATGTGAAGCCAACACCTGGGCCTGGGGAATCTGTTGGATGGATTTAAGACATGGGGTCAGGCTAGGAGTTGGTAGCGCCAGGATGAAGTGACTGTACCTGGAGAAAAGGGACTTACTTTCCTGATGACTTTTATGGTCAGTCAATGCCCAGAGAACTGGGGGATTTCTATGCATCATACAGACAAAGATATACCCCTACACACGAACACCTGCCAAGGTGGGAAGTGATGGTTGGGGTGAATCTCAGGCAGGACGGGCTGTAGGTGTGTATGGGGACTGTGGTCAGGAGGGGCTCCTTGGAGAAGACCAATCTGACCGTCTCATAGGCTGAGTGGGCAGCGGCAAGGGTGGCCAGTTCCCCAGTGTTGCTGCACTTCGGGATCCTGGGGTCCCTGGATCCTCAGGTGCCTGCCTTCCACTCCAGACGCCTCCCTGGAGGGTGTGGGTGGCTTGAGAGGACAGGGGCAACTGTAGCTTGTGCAGCCTGGCTAGCGGGAGTAGGTGCACCCTGGCCGCCCGGCCTGGGAGGAGGTGGCCGGGAGCATGGGGCTTGCATGAAGAGGCTCGATTCCATTCCAGGGAGGGGTGCTGGCTCGGCAGGGTCTGCCTGGTCAGGGCCCACAGCCCCTCTACACACCCAACGCTGGATGCCTGCCACCTTGAGGAACCCACACGGCATATCTCCATTCTTACCACCGCAGACCAGCGCAGGCCCACGATCCCACAGCTTCACTGTCCCCACTGTCACCGTCCCATGGCTTCGCTGTCCCCACTATCACCAACCCGCGGCTTTGCTGTCCCCACTGCCAACGTCCCGCTGCTTCGCTGTCCCCACTGTCACCGTCCCGCGGCTTCGCTGTCCCCACTGTCACCGTCCTGTGGCTTCACTGTCCCCGCTGCCACTGTCCCACGGGTTCACATCTCCATTGTCCCTGGCCTGCAGCTTCACTGTCCCTTCTGAATAAAGACTCATGAAGCCAAACACAGGCTGCCGGAGGGAGGGACTGAGGGAGCAAGACCCCACCCCCTGTTTCTGAAAACTGACAAGCTCATCCAGAGGCCCTGGCTGTTGCTGCTGTGGCTACACTGGCAGCTGCACTGCACCAGAGTCCAGGTCCACCACGATGCACCCCTGGCTGCCCTCCACCCCACGCGTGGCCGTCTGCCTCAGTTCTGTCAAGAAGCTCCCAGAGCAGGCATTTCTTAGAATTTTTTCTATCCTAGAATTTCACAAGATCAGAGAATTTTAAAGCTTCATAAAGCCAACCTTCCACTCTTCCAGATGAGGAAACTGAGGCCCAGAGAGACCAAATTACGGCTCCAGGTCACTCGGCAGCAATAGACAGCAGCTCCTCAGTTCCTGGCCAAGCCCATGAGATTTCGGTCTCATGGGCTCCCTGGGCCTCCTGTGCCCACCCCCAGCACAGGCTGTTCGGTCTGTTTCTGGGACGTCCTTAGGGCATCCAGATGTGAGAAGCACAGCCCGGCAGTGTGCACAGGTCAGGGTGGTGTGGGTGCTGCCTGGGCCGCCGGGCGGGCACCTCCCGTCTGGAGGAGGGTGACCCAGGAAGGCAGCCCCTGCTTCCTCTGCAGGCCCCTAGTTAGGACACAAGTTAAACTGCGAAAACCTGAGGTGAGCCAGGACCTTCTCTAGGGTAGAGTCGGTGAAACCAACAGGGTGTCAGCAGGGACAGTGACGAGAAGGAAGAGAAGGAACCCCTCAGAGAATCCAGCCCCTCCACAATGTCCCAACAACAGGAGGGAAGTGCGGTCAGCGTGTGAGGACCGGTCAGCCTCCAGCCCCTCCACAATGTCCCAACAACACGAGGGAAGGGCGGTCAGCGTGTGAGGACCGGTCAGCCTCCAGCCCCTCCACAATGTCCCAACAACAGGAGGGAAGGGCAGTCAGCGTGTGAGGACCAGTCAGCCTCCAGCTTCTCTGACCCAAGGAACCTGCCCAGGCCCCCGGAGCAGGTGGATGCAGGATGGCATCAGGAAGAGGCCTCAGGGGCCAGAAACACAGCCCTGCAGAGTGGCATGGATGGGGTGAACAGTGGAGCCCCAGTGAGGTTCTGGAAAGTTCTGTCTCTCTTCAGTTTTCCCACCTCTACGTTCCCACATGTGAGCCCGGAGGGTTTGTATATCAAAAGATTCCTGATCTTGCTTCTCCAGACCAGGAAGATGGGCTCTCCTGGCTTCAGATCCCCACCACCACCCCACCCCCGGCTTCAGATCCCATCCCCAGCATCGGGAGGCAGCAGAGACGGCAGATGATGTGATGCCTCTGGGGACAAGGACAGGCCACGATGGCCCCACTCCTGTGGTTTCCCAGCTTCCCTCCACCTGCCAGCATCTGAGCCCAGAGCTTCTGGGCCTTGGGGTGATCTTCCTGCTCCTGGGGGCTCCTGTCAAGAAGCATCGCTGAGACACCAGCTCCACCAGGGCAGAGCTGCGGGTGGGAGGCAGCCAGCCAGAACCAGCTTCCTTGCTCAAGCTTCGACTGGCAGCTCCTTCCAGCTGGGAGCAAGACGGCCAGCACAGGCACTGGGGACCAGCCTCCCTGATCGGCTGCAAAAGGCTGACGCTCAGGCAGCGGGTGGCAGGCAGTGAAGGGGCTGTCGAGGCCATGGGTCCTCCCACAGAGTCTGCTGCTGCCCTGCCCCAGGCAGGCCCATCAGTGCTGTGGACTCTGTGCTTGGGTCACACTTTGAAGAGCAGATGCCAGTGAAGAGTCTGACCACAGTGGAGCTGTCCCCTCGCCCAAGGCCCCCAGGAGGGCTACCCACTGCTTCCTGCTCGCAGCCCAGCCCAGGCTCCAGGCAGGGGCTGGGACAACAGTCCTGGCCTCACAGAAGAGGGGCCTTTCTCAGAGCACAGTGGAGGGTTGGCTATTCCCAGCCTCCAAAACCCATCTTAGGGGAAGTGGGAAGAAACCACTTTTTAGTCTTGTGAAATGACCAGGCTGAGTGCTCTCCTCAGCCAGCTCAGCCTCATGAGAACCTTTGGGAAACTTTTCTGTTTGCGGAGACAAAGAGTAAGACCCAGCTGGTCCTTGGGGAGAATGTGGCCTTCAGTCTTGCAAGTTCAGCAGGGAAAACACTGTTCAGCATGGAAGGAGAGCACTTGGCACGTTTTTCACGCCACTTCACAGATGCCTATTTTTGTCCCAAGACAAGAACCTGCATTTGCCTTTCTGAAGACCTGCACATGAAGGAGAAGCTCTTAATTGCTCACAAGCCGTAGTGCCACAGCCAGCGCCTGAGAGATCGTAACCGGACGCTGCTGGTGACGCAGACCCAGGGGCCGCAAGGTCTGACTTGTGCGGCCCTGCTGTGGGGTTCAACAAAGGGTCCCACAAAAACAGATCCTGGAATAAGGGATGTGATTCCAGGGGCCACAGTGAGGGAATGAGGCATCAGTCTGGTGAGGGGGAGCCAGAAAGTGCATGAACACACCACCGTGTTGGCGATGGGCCCGATCCCGTTGGACCCTCTGAGGCAGGTACCTGCCACGGCCTCCCCACTGCAGCCCTCACCTCCCTGCTCCAGGCCAAGTGTGCCTGCTTGGCCCAACAGAGCGAGGCGGGAGCTGGATGCCACCAGCGACGCCACCAGCAGCGCCACAGGAAGGCCCAGAGTGGGCATCTGGGACGTGGAAAGACACAAAGAGGCTTTTCTTTGAAATGGGCCTAAAGGCTCCATCAGATCAAGCAACTGTGCGGAAGCAGCAGAGCATGTGGCTCCATGGACCTGGCAGTCCACTGAAGTCACCACTAAGTGGGCAAAACTGGCAGATGTTGCAATTGAATTTAAAAACTCACAAGCAGAGGGTGCTGAATGAAGAAAGAGACCACACGATTTTGGTAAGAAAGCACACTGCTGCCTTTGCTCACCTGCCTCTTATTCCCCATCCCCAGCTCTGCAGCAGCCCTGGGGCTGGTGCCCATGTTCCCAGTGGTACCTGTACACTGGGGCAACACAGACCTTGTTCTCAAGGAATCATAGCTGTATGTTCGGACCCACCTGGGGGTTCCCTGAGGGGCCAGAACCAATCAGCACCCGTGGGCTGACTGGCTTTGCAGGAGTTCTCTGCTGAAATCGTTTAAAGACCCATATTGACCAATAATGTCCCAAACTTGATGAAAGACACAACGTGCACATCCAGGAAGCTCAACTGACTTCAAGTAGAATGACTTCAAATACCGTCCACATGGACAAATTGCCATCAGACCACTGAAAGCTAAGGGCAAAGAGAGAACCTTGAAAGAGGTGAGAGACGCACCTTGCAGTGTGTGAGGTGGAGGCTGGTTCTCCAGCAGCCACAGTGAGGGCTGGAGGCGCTGGGACAACATGTATAATGTGCTGAAGGAAAACCAGCTGCCAACAGAGAATTCTGTACCTGGCAAAAGTACCCTTCAAAACGAAGCCAAATGTAAGACATTCTCACAAAAGCAAAAGCAGAACTTAGTCACCAGTAGACCTGCTCCATAAGAAATGCTAAAGGATCATTCGGGGCGAAATGAAAAGACTCTGAAGAGTAATGTAAATTCATATCAAAAGAATAGTAATAAAGAACAATGGTAAAAATAACTCAAAGGTTAAATAAAAAGTCACCACTGATATATTTTTGGTCTGTATCTCCTTTATGATTTAAAAGAGAAATTAATAGAACAATAATCGCATATCTATATTAATGGAGCCCAATGTAAGGAGAGGTGATTTATGAGAATAAGGTGTGGATGGGAGCGGGGCTGCTCATGAAGCCATGTTGGTGTAGATTGTTGCAAATGCAGCATATAATCATAGTCTCCACAGTAAACACCAAGGGAGTAACTACAAATAGGCAGAAAAAGGAAATGAGAAGGAAATCGAAACAACATACTTAAAAAAACCCTCAAAAATGTCAGTAGCGAAGGACTGGAGGAACAAATACATGATATGGAACAAACAAAACAAATACCAAACTGGCAGGAGCAAGTCCTTCCTTAGGAGCAGGACCCAACTACAGCTGAGTATCCCCAATCCAGAACGTCAGACTCTGAAACTTCCTGAGCGCTGATGTGACGTGCAAAGGAGAGGCTGGCTGGAGCATCCTAGAGTGTCGACTCTGGGTCACGTCTGCTCAGCCAGTACGTAGAACTCACTCTTGAACACTACAGGTTTAAACTGCGTGGGTCAACATACGCATGGGTATTTTTAAGCAAACTCAGGTTGAAAATACAGTATTCATTAGATTCAAACCCACATACCTGGAGGGGTGAGTCTCTGTATATGTGGTTCTGCAGGCTGACGTGTGGATTTTGCTACACACGGGGGTCCTGGAACCAGTTGGCTATGTATACTGAGTGGTAATTATATGATGTAAATATTTCAAAATGTAAAAAAATCCCAAATCCAAACACGTCTAGTCCAAAATATTTTGAATAAGGGCTACTTCACCCATATGTGCTGCCTGTAAGAGACTCACTTCAGACCCAAAGATGCAAGCAGGTGGGACACGACGCGTGGAGAAAGTGCTCAGCAGCCACACAAAGGTGGTGGCTGCGTGAATGTCATCTCTTTAAACAGAGCTCCATGGATTCTGCTGGGTGGCTCTGCTCTGGCTCCTGTGTATTTGCCTCTCTAGATGACACAGTTTTGGGGAACTTGGGCTTGAATTCATTCCCCACTGTCTAGGGCCACCCGGCCCGTGCCCAGCATGACAGTGTTTACTGAGTTAGTGCAGGGTCTGACATGAGCGGTGGCTGAGTCAATGCCATGAAACGGACACGGAAAACCCGTGCTGGGGGTCAGCGAGCCGTGTGCTCAGCCCCCAGCCAGCAGGAGCATCAGAATGCCTGTCAGCCCCATGTGTCCCGGCTCAGGTCACCCATGGACTTCCCTCGGCTTTTTTCTTCCTTTCTCTTTTCATCAGCTCGTCTGTTATGGGAAATCCACACAAGCTTTTGTTCTCCCAGGTGTGGCATGGAGAGAAATGTACAATTTTAAGGAAGTTCTGAAATAACCATTTTTACGGCCATTTCTAACACGTTGTGAACTTCTATTGGTGTTATTTATTATACTATATGCTCCTCACAAACCAAGCTTTCCCTGGAAAGTCCCCAAAGGTCCTGCCATCCAGCGAATGAAACGCCTGCCCGTGGTTACCTCTGTGACCTAGTGCCATCGGCCCCCACCTCTCCCAGCCCACTCAGGCTTGTTCTGACTGGTGTGGTCACTGGCCCCGTAAGTGATGGTGCCAAACAGCGTAGGACACAGTCCAAACTCATTAGCTGAGAAACGGCAGAAGCTGAAAGCGCCAGCTGAACGCAGCCTGCCTGCTGGGAGGGCCGTTCTTTCCACCTCTCCACACCTGACCGGTTTTGCTGCCCAGGGTCTCCCCAGTTCCTGGTATTTACAGTGGGGTGCTGAGTGCATTTCTCTGTTAGTTCATGTTGGATATCTGATTCTGAGTCTGTTACAGGTGATGTGATGTGTCCCCACAGAAGCTCCACCCTCGACAGCTGCACCAGCCCCATGGATCACCTCTGGGTTTCCTTCCCTCCACGCAGTAGGAGCAGACACAGCCAGGCAGATGTCCGCGGTGCCACTCAACCCAACTGCAGCTCTTTCTAAGATGGACTGTGAGGATCTGGGTCCCAACCGTCCCCCAGAATCTTCCCAGCATTTGTTTGTAGCTGGTGGTGTGCTGGAAGGTGACACTGGCACAGAGCCTGCGCCAGCCACGAGCCTGTGCCAGGGGCCCGAGTGAGGTTCTGCTACCCACGGCGGAAGCCATTCAGCTAAAATGTGTGGCTATGGTTCCCTTAAATTGAACAAAAGATGCGTAAAAGACATATATGGGGTTTGGGAAAAGCGGAAGATAAATGACAGTGAGATATGGATGGGAAAAACAGAGACAGAAGCGCACAGAGGGAAGAAAAGAGAGAAAGGGTGAGTTCTGGCCAGAGGTGGAGTGAGGGCCGAACCCAAGGGCTTGTCCTGAGAAGCAGAGGCTTCTTAGAAATGAAACAGAAGATGCCAAGAAACATACCGAGACTCTGAAAGTTCTCGACGTCTGTCTGCCCTCACATCCAAGGAGAGGGGCTGAGCCTGCCTGGCCTGGCCTGAGGGGCAGCACTGAGACCAGCAGGGACAGGACTCAGGCTTCCCTTCCAATCAGGGCAGGCAACGTGGGGCTAATTAACCACAGAAGAGCAAAGAAACCCAAATGACCTCCTGGCCACTGAATTCAGCCCATACCCATTTGAGGAGGGGCCCAAACCATCTGTCTCTCAAGCAGTGTGTTCCAGGACCACTGGAGCAAGGCGCTGATGCCAGCAAACAGGGAACCCAGCGGCAAAGACACCAGACCTTCCTGGACCTAACTGCGTCAGCCCAGAAAGGACCCACGTGCTGACCGCATCCTGACGTTTCCTTCTTTATAATCTCATTTTAATGATAACAGTAATTTCTGGGGTGGAGATTTAATAAGCTAATGAGACACAACACACCAAGAAGCCTGTGAGAAAACCACAGGAGTCAGAAAGTGCCTCTCTACACGCCTGCACGTCACTTCTGCATGTGATGTCTGCACATCATGTCTGCACGTCACGCCCGCATGGAAAATCCCACCTGCACCTCTGAAACTCTCCCTGAACACTCCTGGGATGCAGTCCAAGGGTCTTTCTTTAACGCTGCATCCCTATGTTGGAGCATGAGCTCTATAAAGCTGGCCCATGACTCCCACGTGGCCTCTGGATAATTTCTGTCTCACATATAGCCCTGTGGCCCTTGTCATAACGATACTGAGAAGAAAACCATCTGCAGCATGTCTGTCCCTCCCAGCCGTGGAGTGAACGGTGGGGTAAGGAGGCTCTTCCAGGGACACATCCCTGATAAGGCAGAGAGGCACTACCAACCCACAGGACCTGCCACATTTGGGAAGGACTTGAGTAAACCAAAATAAAATCTTAAGCCCTCTAGACCACTAGAGAACCACTTGAAGGGACCACTTTTTGTCCAAGGGGACCCTAGGAAAACATTAGAACTAAGATGCCAGCCATGAAGAGATAGGAGGTCCACATGCCTGGTTATGCCCTATCCCTTTTGGGGTCATCTGTGTCATAGTCACATGCAAATCATTACCAGGACAAAGCCTAACCACACCTGCAGGTTGTCATCTCTTTAATAGGTCACTGGAGTGGTGGTAAACATCTGGTGGCTTGTCTATGATCAGCAGCTTCCTCATCTTCATTTAAAACATTCCAAGCCTTTAGACAAAACTCTTTAACATAAACCCACCTATGATCCATAAGCACCCACTTCGACATGTCCTATCTTTGGAGGCCATACCAATGTGAGCCTTCCATGTACTGACTTATGACTTCATGTGTAATTCCTGTCTTCCCGAAATGTGTACAACCAAACTACGACCCAACCATGGCTTCCTGGCCATGGTTCTGGGCCATGGGTGCGCATACTTGGCTCGGAACAAACCTCTTTAAATGGTGTTAGAGTTTGGGTTTTCTTCTGTCAACACCTGGCACCCAGCTAAAGGTTTATGCCTGTGCTCATCATCACTGGTAGGCACGGCTGTTCAGTGATGGGCACACTTGCATAAATTTCTTAGATTACCTCTGACACAAAACTCAAGACTATAAAATCATTATGAAAAGCTGAAGTCTGACAAACATACATCTCTGGCCACAGGGGCCTGACTTCAGATGCAAATACACTGAGCTCTGGAGAAACTGCCTCCTAGTAAGGAGGCCTCTGGGCACTGGGCACAGGGCCAGAGTCTGGGCCTTGAGAGCCCCGAGGGGCAGTGGGGGCTTTTGCCCCCACCCCCACCAGGGCCCTAGGGTTGGTGCCAGGACCACCATGGGAGTCAGGGGCTAACACCCTCTCCCTCCTAAGTACCCCCAGTCTATTTTCCCCAGGCCTGGGAGAGCTTGGGGTTCTTACATCGGCAGCCAGGCAAAGTAACTGGCTTGTGTTTTAAGGGTGTTTGATGGGATAAGTAAACATTTCTAAGCACCAGTAGTATCAAAATGCAGAAGTATGCTTTCAGCATGAAAACAGCAGAGGAACCACAGACACTGAGAGAAAGAAATCCCTTCTCTTCCACAGCATTGTCCCTGGTGAGGAAGGAGGGCAGGTGCGCAGGGAGCTCCCAGTAGAGTCTGCAGACCATTTCCTGATGTGGCTTCTCCTCTGTAGCATCTGAAGCATCTACAGCAGGAGCACACAGCAGGTGTACACAGCAGGAGCACACAGCAGGTGTACACAGCAGGCACACACAGCAGGTGCACACAGCAGAAGCACACAGCAGGTGCACACAGTAGATACACAGCATGTGCACACAGTAGGTACACACAGCAGGAGCACAGAGCAGGTACACAGCAGGTGCACACAGCAGGAGCACAGAGCAGGTACACAGCAGGTGCACACGGCAGACTCACAGCAAGTGCACACATGCCCACTTAATGGGAGAATGGGGCTGGGGCAGAGGAACTAGAGGGATGGGTCGGCCTGGGGGTGGGGCTGACTCACAGGCAGCAAGAGCTCTGTGACCCGGGGAGGAGGGGGGTCCCTTGTGGGGTGAGGTGGGTGCTGGAGAGTCCCAAAGACAACCTTCATGTGAGGCAATTCTGTATTTGCAGGGGGCCAACACTGCCTAAAGGCTGTATCTAAATCTCAGAAATCCGGAACTAAGGGTATCTTCCACCACTGAGGGAGAACTCCCAGGGGACGCCTACCCACAGAGGTCCTCTCCTCAGAATAGGAAACACTCACCGCCTGGGTGGAGAGCTCCTGCTGGACCCCTCCCACCTCCCAGCGCCCAGAGGAGCCTTTCTGGTAGGGGCCTGTCTTCTAACAGAGCCATTTTAGGATGTTGTAACCAGCTCCAGGGATGTCCTCTGTTTAGTCACTGACAGGAACACTGCTCACAGAAAACACTCTGGGAATGAAGCTTCTGTACCAGAGAGTCGACTGCCGTGAAAACACACAGGAGCGGGGCCACGTTGATGATGCACAACGCGGTGTAGGATGTGTCCCTGTGATGGCTCTGTGAACAAATCTGAGTGACCCGCACACTTTCCTATAATCCTCTCCCTTGACTAACTGCTCAAAGGAGTTGCTTCCCAGAAATGGTAGTTTTACAGGACAAAGGAGCTGAGACTGTAAGGGCCCCTGGGCCAACTACTCCCCCTCCCCCACAACCTGCCCCTCCTTAAAAAACCCTTGATCTCCGCTTCGCCCCCACAAGACATGCTTCCCACTGAAAATTGCTGTTGTCCTTGGATCTCCTTGTCTCAGTAATCAGATCTTTGTGCAGTGAAAAACTGGACTGAGGCTGAAGCCCTCTGCAGCTCTGGCCAGGGTCACGGGCCTCGTACTGGACGGTGCTGCTCCAGGGTCAGCGGCTGCAGCCGGGAGAGACCAGATGCCTCCCTTTGCAGCCACCTGACCACATCTGCCCGAGGACGGCTTTGAACTCCCCACCATCCTGCCACTACGGGCCTCGCACGTGGTGGGGACGGAGTCCTGACGGCCACTGGAGAAAGGACGCCTGGATGTTGACGTCTGCATCTGGGCAGGCAGGTGGTAATTGAAGGTGCTGCTCCTGGGAGATGCCCCTCTCCCTCCGGGGTTCTGAGGGAAGTCCCATTTCTCTGGGGCTGCTGTGTGACACTGGGAATCAGCCTGGCTGCTTTGACTGGGCCTCCCCAGGACATAATGGGTGTGACTGCAGCTGTCCTTCCCTGAAAACTCTCCAGCTCCTCTTCATATTCCCCTTTATCTGCTGATTTGTGATACGTAAGTGTGTGGTCTGCTGAGCTGTCTCTGTTCTGTTTTTGCTGTCGATGGTATAGTAAGTGTATCAGCTTGCAGGCTAAGAGCCATCTCCATGGCTTTTCTCTTGTGACAAGTTCTAAGGTCTGAAAGGTTAAAATAAGTACCTCTGTCCTAAGGTCTGGGAGGCTGGAAGATGCCTCCAGCCATTGAGGCAGCGTGGCTGGGATGCCGGGACCCCAGCTGCTGGACAGGAAAGGGCAGCAGAGACTGACTGAGGCTTCAGAGGACCTTGTGGCCGAAGTCTGAGATAAAACTGCATGTGTGTGTGTGTTTAGGGATGTGAGTGGGTAGGAATATGTGTGTGTTTATATGGATGTGTGTACCGATGTGTGCGTATATGTGTGTGTGGACATGTGTGTATGGATGTGTGGAGATGTGCATATGTGTGTGTAGGTGTGTGCAGGTGTGTGCAGTTGTGTGCAGGTGTGTGTAGGTGTGTGCAGATGTGTGCAGGTGTGTGCAGGTGTGTTGCTGTGTATAGGTGTGTGCAGGTGTGTAGGTGCGCGCAGGTGTGTGTTGCTGTGTGTAGGTGTGTGTAGATGTGTGCAGGTGTGCGGGTGTGTGTGGGTGTGTGCGGGTGTGTGCGAGTGTGTGTTGCTGTGTGTAGATGTGTGTAGATGTGCATAGGTGTGTGCAGGTGTGTGTAGGTGCGTGTAGATGTGTGTAAATGTGCATGTAGGTGTGTGCAGTTGTGTGTAGATGTGTGCAGGTGTGTGTTGCTGTGTGTAGATGTGCATGTAGGTGTGTGCAGATGTGTGCAGGTGTGTGTTGCTGTGTGTAGATGTGCATGTAGGTGTGTGCAGGTGTGTGTAGGTGTGTGTAGATGTGTGTAAATGTGCATGTAGTTGTGTGTAGATGTGTGCAGGTGTGTGTTGCTGTGTGTAGATGTGCATATAGGTGTGTGTAGGTGTGTGCAGGTGTGTGTAGGTGTGTGCAGATGTGTGCAGTTGTGTGTAGGTGTGTGTAGATGTGTGAAGATGTGCATATGTGTGTAGGTGTGTACAGGTGTGTGTAGGTGTGTGTAGCTGTGTGTAGATGTGTAGATGTGCATGTAGGTGTGTGCAGGTGAGTGTGCGTTGAGGTATGTTCTGTGCACATGCATGTATTATATGTCTATATGGTACCAAAACTGCCTTATAAATAAAAGGAGCTTTGTGATTTAAATGAGGGAATAAGCTCCAAGTCTTTCCAAACTTCATATGACCGTAGTAATATTTGGTAAACAAGTTAGTTTTTAAAAATCATTGATAAAATATCAATAAAATGTCTTCAAAATTGTCAGTATGTATTTTTGCCTGGGCTTACTGGGCATTTTTACATTTGTAAGTGTTGGGGCTTGAAAACTAAATGCCCAACTAAAACAAAATATCTGTATTTTTATGATTTTTATAAGTAGGACTAATTTAATAACATTGACTTAATAAAAGTGCTATATCTATCAAGCTTTTGGTAAAAATACCCATATGTTTAAGGTTCTTACTCAGGTAAAAATGTAAGATGTAAGTGTCAGCGACCAGGTCAGACACAGCTCTGAGTAAACAACAGCCAAAACCAGAAACTTATGGTCCAAGGTTATGAAGGTGTCTGGGTCTTGGTTTCCTAAGTCCAGCTGCAGAAGCACTTTCCTCCACTGACGGTGCTGCCCGTGGAGACAGACTCACAAAACCCGCCTCCCGCTAGCCTGTTAGTCACATGGCCATAGAAAGGGCCTAGAAAAATTTTTACAAAGAATCTTTGAACTGTTAAGTTTTGTTTAGCAATTCATTTCAAAATGGTTATTCTTAGAATCCAAAGAAAATCTCAAAACCATCTTATTCTTTGTAAGCAAATAAATTTGCACTGAAGTAGAAAAATGTTTTTAGAATACCTTGATCTTGAGCCATGTGTTAAACAACCTTACGATTTCATGCCGTTATCTGAGATGCTGAGGGTTGATGGTTTGTTTGGTTTACAGTCAGGTGATGTTATGTCAATAAATTTTATTTGGGGATCTTTAAGCAGGATGTATTCTAAAACTTCTACTGTATTTGTAGAACTGAAAGATGTTACGTTATTCGGATTAGCAAATCTCACTAGAACACTTAACATTTGTTATCTTGATTTTTTTAAGTTTAAAAGTAATCATTAAAATTATATTTTGTGATTGTTTCTTGGTTGACATTTCAAAATTCTTTTCATTCTCTTTTTTCTCAATTTCATTTGTGAAAATGTTTAGATAATAAATTCCTTTAGATATTGAATAACTTTGTTAAGGGAACAATTAATCACATTAGTTGTATATCTATCAAAAAGGCTATCAAAAAGGTTAAGAGGAAAATAACTTAAAATGATAACTAGAATCTACGTAAGCTGTCAAATTAGGTAAATGTAAATGAGATAAATGCTTATGATAGACAATGCAAGTATTTTTGCTTCCTAGGTTTTCACTAAGGTTTGGGTTACTGGGAGTTCAATTTTCTTGATAATTTATGTGATATTATATATAAATTGATATAAAAATAATTATATAAAATATGCTTTGTTCTGCTTTTTATTAAAAAGAATAATTTTATTTAGTTGTACGTTATTTAAAAGTTTTTATAGAATAAGATTAAAAAGTCAGTAAATAGGAAAGATGTGAAGAAAGTTATAAATATGAAGAAATATTTTGATAAACAAAGTTAAACGGGAAAAAATGTAACTTTATATGGAAGAAGATCTTTATATATGATAAGATTTTGGTCCTAAAGTAAAATAACTGGTCATTTAGGAACAATTTAGGACAAAGCAAAAATTCCAAGCACATCATAGATGGTCTATGTAAGTTAAAAATATTTGTAAAGGATATTATATGTGATCAAGTTGGCTATAACTAAGAGGAAAAGTTTTAGGTTAAAGCAAGGTTCACCTAAAATATTGGTTTTTTTTTAATTTTTATTTTTTATTAAATCATAGCTGTGCACATTAGTGCAATCATGGGGTACAGTGTGCAGGCTTCACATGCAATCTGAAATATTTTCATCCAACTGTTCGACATAACCTTCGTGGAATTTTCTTGTTTATTGTGTGAAAACATTTGTGTTCTGCATTTAGTAATTTTTGCCTGTCCTTTCTAGGATGCACTGGGTGGAGAGAGGGTAAATTAGTTTGTTTTAATAAAATTACAAGAGGTTTTAACACTAATTCTACATTCTGCTTTTGAAGCTTCTCAGGTCTGTGTCTCAGTTCAGCGGGGCCGCCTTCCTGCTTCCAGAAGGTCTGGGAAGACCCTTCCCTGTGACCCTCCCACTCTGCTTCTGTTAAGGTCTGATGCTGAGACGTTCACCTTAAAGGTACAAACCCAATGTAGTTCTCTCTTAGCTTCCTGGTATGTGTGAATTGCTCAATATGGTGAAAACATTTCCCCATGCTGTTACTGAGAGTTGCACATTCCACTTTTCTTTTCTTTTTTTTTTTTTTTTGAGACAAAGTCTCACTACGTCGCCCTGGCTAGAGTGCTGTGGCATCATAGCTCACAGCCACCTCCAACTCCTGGGCTTAAGCGATTCTCTTGCCTCAGCCTCCCGAGTAGCTGGGACCACAGGCGCCCGCCACAATGCCCGGCTATGTTTTTTTTTTTTAATTGTAGTTGTTGTTTAGCAGGCCTGGGCCGGGCTCAAACCCACCAGCCCCGGTGTATGTGGCTGGCGCTGTAACCACTGAGCTACGGACACTGAGCCCACATGTAAAAGACTGAAACTGGACCCGTGCCTTATTCCACTCACCAAAATTGATTCTAAATTGATTCCAAATTGATGGATAAAGATCTAAATCTAAGGCATGAATCAATTAAAATCCTTGAAGAAAGACTTTATGTTTTATTAAGATTAATTCCTCCACTGTCCTTATAAGGTCTTTCTTTACTTGGGAAAATTGAGCTTTAAGTTAAAGTTTTTTTCTGTATTGCTGTTAAAGTCTTCTGATTATCACTCTTTGTTAAGGGAATTGCTATTATTTTATAATAACCTATGAATCTGTTTTCATCAAATGTTTGAGCTTATTATTATTTTTTTTTTTTGAGAAAGATTCTTACTCTGTCACCCTTGGTAGAGAGCCTTGGTGTCATAGTTCATAGTAAACTCACATTCTTGGCCTCAAGTGATCCTCCTGCCTTGGCTTCCCAAGTAGCTGGGACTAGAGGCACCTACTACAATGCCCAGCTAGATTTTCTTTTTCTTTCTTTCTTTTCTTTTTTTTTTTTTTAAGTGGAGATGGGGTCTTGCTCTTGCTCAGGCTGGTCTGGAACTCCTGAGCTCAAGCAATCCACCCAGTTCGGCCTCCCAGAGTGCTGGGATTACAGGTGTGAGCCACCATACCCAGTCAAATGTTTTGAGTCTTTTAACATCTTAGACAAATGTCTAAAAAATCTAGATAATTAGGATGTCTAGCTACCTGTAACTTCTGCTTTCCTGTCATTGCTGGAACAAGGCAGGACTTACGGCCTTTTGTTTAGAATGTTGTTTGTTCAATCTGATGTGAGAGTCTCTAAACCCTTATCTCAAATGGTGTTAACAAATGCTCGCTTGGTATAGTGCGTTCCTGATGTGACAGTAACACAATGCTAACAGATAAGCTCATTGTATAACGTTGCTTTGGGCATTTGGTTTCTTTGCTCTCCTGTTGCTTACAGGTTTTAAAGGTTGATAAATGCCTGCCCACCTCCATTTGCATCTGGCCTGGAGCACTGAAGTGACTAGAGTCTTCAGACTTTGGTCCCTTGGCCACAGGCCCATCTGGGGGGGGGGGGCAGGTGGCCACACCACCTCAGGGATGATGTGACAGAATAAGTCTGGCCACTGATGCTGCCCCTGGCAAATCTTGTCCACAAGGGGAGAAACGAGAACTCTTAAGTCCTGAGCATGTTCTCCAACCAGGGGACTCCAAGGAGAAACTTAGAACTGAGTTCCTGCCATCAGGGAAGGCATATCTCATCACACCCCATTCTGCCCCTCCAAGGGGGAAAACAAACCCCACCTGGAACCCAGGAAGACCAGCTTGTTTTGATCTAACAGTGGAGGGAATTCTTCCTTCAGTGCCCAGCGCTGCGGCCTCCCACTTTATCTGGCAACTCCCCTGCCTGTCAGCAGCAGCAGATTTAAAGGAGTTTTCTTCTGCAGTCCTGAATCCCAACAACTGTTTGCTTTCAAGTGGGAAGACTTAGAGTCCAAAGCCAAATGCCAGTACTGCTGGACTATCCCAATAGTCTTTGGAAAAATCTTGGCCAGGGATTTAAGGGAAATCATTCCCTTAAATGAGGAATGAGTTTTCA
The DNA here is from genome assembly GCA_963574655.1 of Perodicticus potto. Taxonomy (NCBI): domain Eukaryota; kingdom Metazoa; phylum Chordata; class Mammalia; order Primates; family Lorisidae; genus Perodicticus; species Perodicticus potto. The sequence continues at coordinate 12,260 of CAUYRH010162855.1, read as the reverse complement.
GCCTGTGGAGGACACCCTGACAGCCAGAGACTGAAGCTCAGTGCAGGCCACACAGCATCATTGCACCCAAGTCACAGCAGAGAAAGGAGGCAAAGGGCCTGAGAACAGCTTGGCTTTCACTTCCCACCATCAGGCACTTGTGGTTTGAATCATCTGCTGGACTGGGAATCCCTCCCAGACTGGAGGTTGGTGGAAGTCCTCACCTCTCCCCACCCACAAACAGCAGCAGGGCTTCTTGGGTGTGGCTGGTTCTGGCAGGTTTAGATCCCTAGTATGGGGCTGATAGCAAAATTCCTCTTTAAAGCTTTGAAAGGGGAAGGAAGAGAATCCTTTTTCTGGCTGGGGGAACCCCCGACAAGACTTTTCATTAATGAAAATGCCTGCCCCACACTGGGTTCCCCAGACTTATATACGCCTCTCAGCTGCTCACTCAGGACAGACACGGAATTGGACTCAGGGCGCAATGTGATGCTGAGATCATAAGCCATTGGAGGTGCTAAGTAAAGGGCGCCTCAGTTGTCTGACAGGGGTGGCTGCTACTTACGATAATTTAGAGGAGGCTGGAAAGATTACCCCTGGGCAGCCAGTGGCTGTTCACCACAGGTGTTACATACCACCCTCTACTACAAAAGGGAGGCTTTAGGTCACTGGCCAGTGGCTGGACGGATTAATACCAGGCTACTCTGTTAGATAGTCTTAAGGTGATTCTGAAGCTGGTGTTCCCCTGAACCCAACCACCAGCTGCCGAGGCCCCTGAGGGCAAGCAAGGTGCTGACCAAGCGTGTTCCAGCTGCACAGATCTTACTGTTCAGTTCCTGTTGGACCCAGACAAGGAGCTGGTTACAGACAGAAGCAGCATTAGGGAACAAGAACAGCCAGTGGTAGTGACATAGCCGCGCCTGGACACCCTCCCAGAGGGATGAATTAATCACGCTAACTAGACTGACACTGAGTGTGCCCCTGTGATAGCACGTGTTCATAAGCTGTTGGGAAGAACAGAAGTGCTGTACCAGGAAACACAGAAACTAAATATGGACCCAATTTCTCGAGGTATTAAGGCTGTTTTACTGCCCAAGGGGGTGGCCACCATGCACTGCCAGGGACATCACAGAACTGCCCACAGGAGACTCGAGGGCAAAACAGCTAGCCAGGAAACGTCCAACCAATTGGCCTGAATCTACTCCCTGCGATTGGATAGCCAGGGACCCCATTTGCACAATAGTTTGTCAGAAAATGATATTTTGTAAGGTCTGTGGACACTGATAACATGCCAACTCCCAGAGAGATGGGCACAGGGGAGCAGGGCTGTCTGTAGTCAGAGGACGGGCACAGGGGAGCAGGGCTGTCTGTACCCAGAGGACGGGCACAGGGGAGCAGGGCTGTCTGTACTCAGAGGACGGGCACAGGGGAGCAGGGCTGTCTGTACCCAGAAGGACGGGCACAGGGGAGCAGGGCTGTCTGTACTCAGAGGACGGGCACAGGGGAGCAGGGCTGTCTGTACCCAGAGGATGGGCACAGGGGAGCAGGGCTGTCTGTGTACAGAGGGACGGGCACAGGGGACTGTGTCCTCAGCCTGGCACAAGTTTTATGCCACCCTTTCATCTTCCACATCAGCACCTTCAGTCTTGGAGAAACACAACAGTTGCCTAAGAAGTGAGGGCTGAGGCCCACGTGTCTCGTCCCCAGAAGGAGTCCGTCATGGTGCCCCTGAAGCCGCAGGGCCCACGTGTGCCATGAGGACGGAGGGCAGATGCACTGAGCACCCCAGCCCAGGGCTACGCGGAGGTCTTACCCAGTGACTCCCACAGAGTCAGCAGGACTAATCCGGCCCCACTTCTGACTCCCGCAGCCCTAATGGGGCAGGGTTGACTGTCTAGGTGCTTTCGATGCTGTTCACCCCGTCTCTGTCCTCCTACAACTCCCGGGTCCTCTCTGTGTGACCCCCCCCCCCAGATTCTGTCTGACTTGAACATTTGTCCAAGCCCTGCAGAGAATTCCCACTGCAGGCTGCACCCCACGCGGCTCTGCAATGAACTGGGCCGTCAATTTTACCCTGGCACCAGAGTGTCCAGCTCCCTCTTGCTGCCCCACCTGAATGTATGTGGGTCTGATGATGCTTCTCCAGCTGCCCCTTTCCCCATTTTCCAGATGGGGTCTTGTTTTGTAATTTGCCACCCATATTTTTTCAAAGCTCTTGAGAGCTGCCTGCCATGTTCCTGTGACCCCTCTCGGTCAGCTGCAGCTGGGAGGCAAGGGGCCCCACAGGAAAACAAAATTCAAAGATGAGCTGCCAGGCCAGAGCTGGTATGGGCAGACTCAGGACATCAGGGCAACAGAGCCAACTCGGCCAGATCCCACCCTACCCCTGCAGGGGCTGGGCCTGGGATTCTGAGAGTGACCACTTGGCGGACAAGCTCAGAGCAAAGGGTGAGGCAGAGCTGGGAAGGGCAGGGTGGGACATGCAAACTAATTCAGCAATGGAGCAAGAGCAGAAACCACATCACCATGTGTGGGTTCAGGGACCCCAAGGGACTAGGGCTGACGCTCAAAGCCAGATCCCCAAATGCCCTAAAACATCTACAGCAGAACCTCCGTAAGTGACCCCTGAGAGGCTCTGACAAACCTGTCCACCTGCAGAGCTGGGCACTGTGAGGAACTAGGCCTGCTATGCTGCCACACACACGGGCATGTCCCTGGTGAGAATCAGGTCAACTCAAGGACGTGGTCAGCTATGGAGGCGCCACTGTGTTTTCTTTCCAGGCTGAATGATTCACACCTTCCAAGGCCCAGCCAGCCTTGAAGATGCATGTCTGATGATCCCTTTGGTGTCTTGATGGAGCCATTCTTCCCTGATGTTTACAGCCTGCCCTATGCTAGGAAGAAGCTCCCTGCTGTGAATAGGATGGGCCTGCAGTGGGAGGGGGCCTGGGCCTGTGGTGGGAGGAGGGGGATGGACCTGCGGTGGGGGGAGGAGGGTGCTGCACCAGCTTCAGAGTCATCAGCACATGCTCAGGGAGTCATGCCTGTACCACGTCACACCAGGACCTGGGGAAGCAGTGGGGTCCACACGAAGTGATGAGATTTAGGGAAGGAAGTGATGGAGCCCCTGGAGCCACACTCTGCCTGGGGGCCCAGGGCAGAGGAGGGAGGAGGCAGGAGCCACACCCAAACACGAGGAGCCTGGCTTGGGGTGTAGGGAGTCTGCTCCAGAGAAGGCGGCACACTCCACCCCACAGCCTGCAGAGGCCTCTGTTGTCCCAGAACCGCCTGTCCCTGCACACTTCCTGCCCGAATACCCATCGGAGACCCTTCCCTCCCAGAGAACCTTCCTCCTGGGTGGCTCTGCCAGTGCATTACATCCTACAACCAGTTGCACCCCATGACCCTGGCCCCCTGTTCCGCTTATGTGTCCTAGACCAGCAGAGGGGAGCTCAGCTCCATGCCCCCAGCTGCCGCTCCAGAGGCAACCTCCATGCCTGGGAAGGTGCTGTGCAGGCAGGCGGAGCTGGGTTCAGAAGAGCAGTGTGTGGTATGTCTGTGTGTGTGTGTGTGTGTGTGTGCGTGTGCACCAAATAAGGGGTCTCAGTCTGAGGGGAGGCAGATCTGGCTGGGGTGTGGCCTAGCCCCACCCCTACCTGCACCCCTGCAGAAGGTAGAGGGTGTCCTCTCAGCTGCAGGTGAGTTTTCTGGACAGGGAAGCATACAAGTTTTTCTGGCATTTTGAGAACTAAGTCAGGTGAGGTACTTAGACATTCCATGTGGTTTTTAGTTATCGTTTCTATTTATTTCTGTTACATCATTGTTTTAAAATTAAGAGAATGATACACCAAAATAATAGACCTAAAATTTAAAAATTCAGACATTTCTGGCATCCTCCTTATTTTAACAAAATTCTACTCCCTAGTTTCATTTTGTGTTGGGAGTGGGAGTGGCGAGGGTGGGGTGGAGAATGCTGGCCGGGCTTGGGTCAGCACAGCACACGTGTCAGTGCCGCCTCAGCACCCCGGCCCCCAGTGGAGCTCCGGGTCACTTGGGAAGCTGGAGTGACACAGGCACATCTCTTCCCCGCTGATTAAGCTACCTCTTTATGCCACAAATATTCTACATTCATGCCAGATCGCGAGTAATTTGGTGGAGAAAGAAACTCCAGGTAAAGGACAGTCATGTCTGCAGCACTTGTGATTCCCTGCAGCTGGGAAACCATGAGGCCATGTTGGGGCAGGGCTCACCTCTCCCAGTGGGGAGCCATTTCTCCATCTCATCAGCAGACAGGGAGGCTGCCAGTATTTACTAAGCCATTTCAGTTTCTCTAAAGGCAAATCCCGGGACAGCACACAGGCTGGACTCAGATCCCCTGAGAAAAGCAGCTCCTCAAGTCTGCACCGGCATCTGCTTCTCGATGGCGCACAGTGGGGGGTCATCCCAGCATTTGAAGGAGCACTTGGCATCAAGGTCTTCTCAATCGACCCTGATCGTTTCTGTTTACACGTCAGGGAGCGAAAGAGAGAAGGTGGAGGTAAAGTCAGGGCAGCGGCTCAGCCTGGGCAGTGCCCCAGCACTGTGTCTGTGCCTGGCCACTGTCAGCTGAGGGCTGTGGGACGGCCACACAGCACTGGGCTTTAGGCAGCGGTGAACAGACACACAAATAGACCTCCGAGAAAGTGCAAAACTCAGTGTAATTTTCAGCAACAAATTTGCACATTTCTATAGACAATCAGTGGTGAGCAGAGCCCGGGTGACCAAGAAAGAAAGCAGAAACTTTCATAAACGTGTTCTCTGATGGGCACGTCAGTGGTGGGTGCCACCCTAGCCTATGTGTGCACCTCTAAAACAAAGACGTGCTTTTCCCATGTGTGTGAAGTTCCATCCTTCCTACGTGCTGGCGTTTACTTTGTTGTTCATGTTTATGCCTGTTTCCTGAGAAAAATCTAGAAAACTGCTGGTTTTAAGGTAGGAACTTTGATGAATTCTCTGCATGCCAGGTCTGTGCTGGGTGAGGGGAAGAGGGAATGGGGACATGCGGGGACCCGCCTGTCAACGAGCTTGAGACAGCAGGAGATGGAGTCACAGAGACATGAGGGGTCGCCGGGGGAGGCTGGGCCAGCTCTGAGGCCTGGTGGCAGCTCCATGTCGGGGTTCCCTCGGTGAGTGCACACAGGCACCTATCAGGAGGGTTTTACATGAGTGGGCCAAGCAAGGCCATCAGACAGTCTCACTATGTGACTGGACTCGTAGTGCTGAGATGTCTGTGGACACTAATGAACACCAAAGACTCCTCGAGCAATAAACAACTGATCGGCCATGGTCCCTCTGCAGCTGCCAGGCACTCTTTCTTGCCTGAGGCATCAGCATGTGTCCAGCTTTAGCTGAGCTGTGCATGTGGCAAACACAAGATGTAAGTTAAGAGACACCACAGCTCTCATGTGGAAGGACTGACAGCAGGGCCTGCAGACACAGCCGCCTTCCCTGGGGATGGAGAATGACAGCCGTGGGAGCTAAAGGCCGGCAGAGGTAGTCAGGTTTCAGCTTTCAATAAAAACCTCATGTTCCCAGGGGACACATCTTTATGTACAGGACCTGATTTCTTTTGGCTCCTGAGCCTGTGGGTTGGAATTAATTTGTGTGACTAATTCATGTTAGGAATTCACAAAAAGTATTTGTTTCAATTGCTACTAACCAAAGGGATCATTTCAATCTGTGCCCTGACCAGAACACCTGCTGTGTCCCTTTATAAAAACCTGCATCTGAGCTCATTCTGCCCTTTAACAGTGAAGCTCTAAAGAGGAGGGCAAAGAAAATGAAAGGGACCATCCTACCCAGTGTAAGGGCCAGATAAGCAAACAGCTGCTGGGAAAACGAAGTATGTGTGACACCCACAGCTCAGAGATGCGGGGGTAGAGAAGCAGCCAGGAGCAGCTCAGGAGCTCTCGCACGCTGGAGCCTGTCTCAACATCTGAGCAGGAGACGAGAGCAGTGCATGGATGCGCCCGTGCAGGACACGCGGCCCCCATGCCAACCTCCTTCCTCTCTCGAGAGCAGGGCCGCTCACCACACCGTGCGCTCACCAAACACTCATTCCCGGCATCCAGGACTTGGGGTCTGTCCACATGGGTCACGGTGCAGTGCGGGGGATGGGGAAGGCTCAAAGGGACAGACGAGGAGTCGAAAGGCACACATGGCAGGTGGAACGTTAAAATGAACGAGCAAACCGATCGATACTTTTAAATAGTATTATTTCATTATTTATTGTGATGCTTTCAAGTAAAAAAGACTATGAGAGAGTACCATGAACACAAGCAAACCAACAAATTGGGTAACTCCACATGGGCAAATTCCTGGAAATACACAGCCTTCTAATCATGAAGAAACAGAAAACTGGACCAGGCCTGTCAGTAGGAGTCTGGATCATAGTCAACAACTCTGGGAAAGAGACCCCGGGAGTAGCGGCTTCATGGGTAGATTCTACCAGACATTTAATGAAGAATTAACACCCATCCTCCTGGAACTTTCCCAAAACATCGAGGTGGGGACACTTTCTACTCACTGTGCAAGTCTAGTACAACCTGACACGGAAGTCAGAGATACAAGAAAACAGACCAATATCCCTTATGGATGTTAACACAAAAATCTTCAAAAAATACTAGCGGACCAAATGCCATGGCCAAAGGGGATTTATTCTTGGACTGCAAGGATGGTCCAACCTGAAAAATTTAATAAAGGTAACACACCACAGTAATAGAGTGAGGGGGAAATACCCACACAATCATCTCAACTTATTCCGACTCTTCCCAAGAAGAACAAGACTGGAGGACTCGCAATTCCCGATTTCCAACATACTGCAAAGCTGCAGTGATCAGGACAGTGTGGTTCTGGCATAAAGGTGACATCAGACCCAGGGATGAGGACAGAGGCCCAGAAATAAACCCTTTCATGAATGGTCAAAGGCTTTTGGACAGAGGTGCCAAAACCATTCAAAGCATAAAAGGACAGTCTTTGCAACAAATAGTTCTCAAACAGCTTGATAGCCGCATGCAAAAGAACAAAAATGGACCTGTACCTTATGCCATATACAAAACTTAACTCAACTGTGATCAAAGATCTAAACATACAAGCCAAAACTGTAAAACTTTAAAAAAGCAAAGAATAAGGGTCAAGACATAGAATTTGGCAATGATTTCTTGAATATGACACCAAAAAAGAAAAATAGACATATTGGACTTTATTAAAACTAAAACCTTCTGTGTATTAAAGGACATTATCCGAAAAGTAACCCAAAGCATAGGTGAAAATATCTGCAAATTACTACCCATCTGATAAGAGATTAATGTCTAGAATTTATAAAGAACTCCCACACTCACTAAGAAAAAAGCAAAGGACTTGAATAGACCTTTCTCCAAAGAAGACACCCAGATGGCCAATAAGCACATGCAAAGATGTTCACATCACCAGTCACCGGGGAAACACAAACCTCAGCCATGAGATGACACTTCCACTTATTAGGATGACTATTATAAGAAAAACAGGAAGCAAGTGTGGATGGAGGTGTGAAGAAACTGGAGCTCTTGTGTGCTGCTGGTGGGAATGTAAAATGGTGCATCTGTTCTGATAGAAAATTTGGGGATTCCTAAAAATTAAACATGGAATTACCATGTCATCTGGCAATTCCACTTCTGCATATATACTTGAAAGTTCTGAAACCAGGGACTTGAAAGAATATTTGTACATCATATTTGTACAATAAACAAAATGAGAACGCAACCTGTCCATTGATGGATGGAGAATGAACACAGCGTGGTTTCCCACAGTGGAAAGTCATCCAGCCTTGAAAGTGAAGGAAAGTCACCCAGGCTGCAACGCGGGTTATCCTGGAGGACATTTTGTTAAGCAGAATAAGCCACACTATATGATCTTGCTTGCATGAGGTGCCTAGAAAGGTCAAAATCAGAGAGAGAGAGAGTAGCGTGGTGGCTGCCAGGGACTGGGGAAGGGTGTGGGGAGTTCCTGCTTAATGAATACAGAGCTTCATTTGGGGAAGTGAGAAAGTTCTGGAGATGGATGGTGGTGATGATTGCATGAAAATGTGGATGTATTTAATGCTACTGAACTACACTCTGAAAAATGATTAAAAGGGTAAATTTTATGTTATGTATATCTTACCACAACAAAGACATCATTGCAAAGCTAAGTATGAGAGACTTGTCATGAGGTACCATTTTCAACTATAAATTAATAAAACATTTCTGAAAAAAGAGTTGGGTGATACAGATCAGGAACCTTTAAAGTACAGATAGATCTTCACCATATAATTTCAATTTTGGAAATATATCTTCACTTTTATCAATGCTTTTTTAAAAATTAGCTATAGAAATAAAACCCTAATAGTGAAGGAAATAGCCAAGTAAATTATATTTTCAGCCCATAAAAAATTATTCAGCCATTAAGGTGATACTTCCAATGCAGGAGAATTTAGCATCCGGTGTAGCGACCACCTAGAACATGGACCATGGGTCAGATAAACGTTGCCACTGCCAAATACCACTATCTGGATAACCTTGGAAAAGTTAGTCTCTGAGCCTCGGGATAGTGTCAAGCATGCCTGTGTAACACGTGATGCTGGCGGGATGTTCATATCGTACGTACTGCAGTTCTCCTGTCTCTACACAGGGAGGGTGGGCCCCTCGGAGACGGCATGAGAAGTGAGTCCACGGTTGCGAGACACTTTGCTTGGCACGTGGTGCCCAACTCCGACGGCCACTGTGCAGGGCAGATGTGACCCTGGGGGCAGAGCCTACACTGGGCTTGTAATGAATGGCTCCCTTCCTTCTCAGCCCACTGTGGAGTCCAGTGTGAGAGTTATGGTAAGAAGCAGAGACTGACAACTCTGTTCCCTGGGAGAAATAAGGTGGAGATTATTGGAACTAATGGAAGAAACTTCCATTGTTCAAGTTTTGAGCAGTCTACAGATTTTATTTATTGAAAGCATCCCTGTGTTCTAGGACTAAAATAATTAAGAATTGATTTGGTTTTATTATTTCTCTTTAAGCCCTATGTCTGTGGTTAAGACCCAGTTCTTAAAAAGAATTACACAGATTACATGTTATAAACATCAGTTCAGTTCCTAAATAGCCCATTAGCTTGGATTTAATTACGTCACATTTTTCTTCAAGAATGTGTTCCATGTACATAAAGAATTCCCACGATACCCACGCAACATTGACTGAAACAGGCGATGGTTCCAGCCCAGAGCACACACAGGGGGACAAGTGAGACTGTGGCGGGTTCTCACCTCACTCCCAGAGCAGATGACACTTTTTCTAAAGTGAGGTCACCTTGTCTGGGCATCACAGCACCCCTGTGTTGGCAGAGGACACCTACAACAAAGGTCGCAACAATACTGACTCCAGTTACTGACTGGTTCTCATTTACCTTTCCGATGTAATACCAGGGCTTGATACATTGAATTTAATTTCTATTGTTAAATCCTATTTGTGTGCTTGGTTGCCCTGATGAATTTCAAGCAATATTTTTTTCAAAAAATGAAAACCACTCCCCATATATCTTAGTCCTCTTTCATAAGAGGCTGTCAGGGGAACAAGTATCCTGCTGTGGCCTCCTTCCCTGTAGACTCCTCTTTGGACTTGGTGTCCACTGGCCAACAGTGCTGAGTTCTGATCCTGGCTCCCAGGCTCGTGCCAGCCCAGCCCTATGTCCTGCCCGGTGTACACAGCAGGATCACCCGAGGCATGTTAGAGATAGGGACACACTGGCCCCATACGGGAGTCTGATCTGTCAGCCCGGGCTGGGTCTGGACGTTGGCAAGTAGTAGATCTTCTGGCACATTCCCAAGGGCAGCAAGAGGGGAGCCGCCAGCCTAGATGGTCCTCGGGGTGCTGACATGTGTTTGACCCTAACGTCCTGGCTCTATACCACAGGGATAAAAAAAATCACTTGAATTGGTCAAGACAATAAGACCTGAGGATAACTGGTTTGGAGGCGTTAATCAGTCTGGATATCAGTGCTTGACACTCTAATTTGTCAGAAAGCCCATGCAGAGCCCCACGCAGGCCACAATACCGGCTGCAGGTCCATAGTCACATGGGTCCCAAGAGACCTGCCTGGGTGCTTGTTACCTCTAGGACCAGCTTGAAGCAGATGACTTGGCCCATTTCCCCATAGCGTCTCATTCCCTAGTCCTCCTCAAGCTGTGGTGAGGCACATCTGTGACATACCACCCGCCCAGTCCCACACGTGGCACACACCATTGTCTGTGCTCTGGATGACTTCCTCTTGCCCCAATTTCTTTACCATACCCATAGGTCTCTGGTTTGTCAGTACCCCATTCTCTGTAAATGGAGCCACAATGTGATTTACCTTCAAACAGAACTTCTGAGAGTGAATGTTAGTGCTATGGTGGGACTCAGAGATGAAAGGCACAAGCCATGGTTGTCCACACCAAGCAGGGGCACGTGGTCACTTTACCCACAGGTGACAGGTGCTCACTTACTAGGAAATTCCAGGAGTCAGTTCCTGATACCCAGAACATGATCTCCATGGAGAGAGAAAGGGAGAAGGAGCACCCCCTTGGAAGTAAGTATGTTCTTATTTATTCCTCATATACAGAGAGTACCACTAAATTGTATATGCATTTTAAGAGAAAAATGACCCTGAGATTCATTTGATTAATGCCATCTTTTGAGCAAATATCACATTATACATTACTACCATAATTCAATTCAACTTCAAAAAGTAATACATAGATAATATCACTTAAAACATGCTTCCATTTTTTTGGCACTCCCCAGTATATAAACGAATATTACTATATTCCATCAATTTGTAGACAAACTGTTTTCCACATTTTAATGTCTCTAAAATCAAGACACCTCTTAGGAACAATGGCCGGACAGTTTATTTGGGACATATTTTCTTTCCTGGTGGCACATTAAGTGAGGGTCCCTCTTACAAGGGTACCTGGCTTGGACTGGTTGGACAACAGCACTTAAAACATTTGCAGTGAAGAAACTAAGTCCTGGGCAGATTATGTAACTTTCTAAAGCTTACTCGGTTAAAAGTGGAAAAGCTGACATTCAGATTAAAGTCAGCCTCAGTCAAAAGTTCTAGATTTTGTACCTGCACATCCATAAGACTCTGGGCACCATGCAAACCTCACTGCAGGGTGACTCCCACTCACTGCTCAGGCCAGGCCTGGCCTGTGGGAACTGAGGTTAGGGAGGGTTAGAGCCCAAGACGTTTCTAATTTTCAGAAAGACATGTTTTTCATCATCTCCATGTTTCCTCCCCACTCTTTCCTCAATATATGCTTACTCTCTACCTCAAACCAGCATTCTGATGCCCAAATAATACTTACAAGTCTTATTATAATGGCTTTCTGGAGAATTCTAAGGCTTTAAAAACAAGAGTTCCCCAATTACCAAAAATCTAACCCAAAAGTACATTTCCAAAATACCCCCATAGGACTTCCAGAACCACCAAACTGCTCCTCTGTGCCTAGCACCTTGACCACTATGGGGCAATGGGGACACACACAGATGCAGAAACAAGATGTGTAGAGTTTACTTCACAAGCAGTGGCCAGAAGAACTGAACTTAAATCTCTGCAGGGTCCAACTCCCACAGGAGGGCTCTTTTAGCTGTATCGAAGTGCCTCTCACCAAGAAGACGCATCTCAATGTCTATAGAGTCTTTGGGGAGTCCTTAGAAAACACATTCTATTCTGGTGGATTGATATCCACAAGGCAGTACTTGGTGCCCTTGGCCAACCTGCCTTCCCATGAAAGAAAATGTTCCTTTGATCTATTCCCTGAAACTCCTCCTTTCCCTTATCTTCATCACCTTCATCATCATCTTCACCACTATCACCATCATATTCACTATTCCCATCATCTTCATCTTCCCCATCATCTTCAGCTTCACCTCCACCACCATCATCTTCACCATCCTCAACATCTTCATTTTCACCTCCATCACCATTATACCATCCCCATCATCTTCACCACCATAACCATCACCTCACCATCCCCATCACTTTCCCCACCATCTTCCTCTTCACCGCCATCATCTTCACTATCCCCTTCATCTTCACCACCATCACCATCATCTTCACCATCCCCATCTTCTTCATCTTCACCACCATCATCTTCACCATCCCCTTCATCTTCATCTTCACCATCACCATCATCTCACCATCCCCATCATGTTCAGCATCCCCTTCATCTTCATCGTCACCACCATCACCATCAT
>CAUYRH010162852.1:0-40884 GCA_963574655.1 Perodicticus potto | reverse complement strand
AAAAAAAGAAAAAAGAAAAGAAAAGAAAGAAAAAGAAAAAGCATGAAATAAGAAATGCCTTGACCCTCAAATTTTATAGGCAGGAAATAGACTTAAGAAGGCTTAGGCCTTAGGAGAAAGAAGGGCAGACTCAGACAGCAGAGTCCAGAGGGAATGTAGCCCAGAGCTGCAGAGACCAACTTTCAGGAAGGATGACTGAACCCTCCCAGAGGACTAGCAACCGGTGCCTGGCCTTGCAGGATTGATACGAACCAGGGACCACTGGGCTCCTTTGATTGTCCCACCATTTTGAATGGGAGTGTCAACAGCAGTTATCCGATGCCTGTTCAACAACTTTATTTTGGATATTTGGAGAAATAAAAAAATTCTCTCTTTAGATCAGATATATCACATACCATTGTGACACATTGTAAGAATTAGTGCTCAAAGAACTGTATTGGAGAATCTCTTAAATCGAATTTTTATTTAGAAGTTGAGTTTCTGAACTTGAAGCAGATAAAATTATGGAATGAGATTTTTCAGTCTTGCAGGAATAACCATATTTTGCATGTGGCAGCATATAAATTACTGTAGACTGAAGATAGATTGTGGTAGATTTTATTTTTCAAAGAAGGCCCTAACAAGACTTCTATCTCACTATTTTTTCTTTCAATACGACTTCAATACCCTTCTCACCATTAGATTTTCCTTTCCCTTGAATCTGGGCATTAATGCCATCTGACATTTGGGAGTAACTCAGGAAGCATGATGTATGTTTTTCTGGTTCATTTAGGATGCTTGCTCTTAAAACCTAGCCATTGTGCTTGTAGAACCCCAAGAGACGTGTTATGGAGAGGTCCATGTGAAGGAGAATGTCAGTCCCTGATAACAGGTTCCAACTTAACAGTCGTGTGAGTGACCATCTTTTCTGTCTCAGCGCCCAGCTGAGCCACTTCAGCTGATGCCACATAGATTGCTGCAGATTTGTGAGCAAAACAAATTATCTTCTTATTTAAGCATTAAGTTTCGGAGTGGTTTCGTCACATAGGAATATACAATTGATATAACACTGCATATACAATAGTTTCAAACTCCTTTGCTGTCCCGTGAGGCCCTGTGGGATTAGTTCCTACCTACCCACAACCTCGTGACACACCATTCTTTACTATGGTCCGTTTGTTTGCATCACTCTCATTTGTCCCTCGTTTTCTAAAATCTGTCTAGTTCTTACATGTAGGAGGAAACTGCAACATTCCTATTTTGGGGGTTTGTCATTGTCATTTCCTGATTAGAATATTCTTGGTCCAGATCTTGTAATTCACAGTTTACAGATAACATTCTTAGAAATAGATTCTCTGATGGCTCCACCTGAAGTAACCCACCAAGGACTCAGCCCATCTCCTTACTCGTGTTCATCATGACTTCTGTACTTTCTTCTGCATTTTTCTATCTATCTAACGCAAATTTTGCATATCCCCCCACTAGGCCCTAAGCTCTATGAGAACAGAAACATTGCTTTCTCTTGGGACACATTACCTAAGACAGTGCCTTTCACACAGTAGCCTCCAAAATGACTCCACCTAGATCATCTCTGTAAGTTTTCTCAAATAAAAGCTATAAAATTTTCAGATTAAATTTGACATATTAGATACTTGATTTTTGTCTACTTATGCAAATCTTTTATTTCTTGAAAGACAAACAAAAACATAATTATGCAATTTTTTATTTTATTATTATTATTATTTTTATTTTTTGCAGAGACAGAGTCTCACTTTATCACCCTCGGTAGAGTGCCATGGCATCACACAGCTCACAGCAAACTCCAACTCTTGAGCTTAGGCGATTCTCTTGCCTCAGCCTCCCGAGTAGCTGGGACTACAGGTGCCCACCACAATACCTGGCTATTTTTCTGTTTTGCAGTTCAACCGAGGCCGGGTTTGAACCCGTCACCTTCACTATATGGGGCCGGCGCCCTACTCGATGAGCCACAGGCACCACCCAATTTTTAATTTTTTAATGCTACATTTTGCGTTTAGTGTTAAACTTGTTTAAAAAATTATTTTTCAGAGAAGAAAAAGATATTGATAATAGTCAATAAAAGATTTCCATTTATAGGAATTTGGAATGTAGATGTCTTACATAACAGAGGCATAGCTTTTCATCTAATCAATGTATAATATGGGAAAATATTTTAATTGATTGCCTTGGAGTTTATTTCTTTGCACCCCAAAGCCTGGGTAACAAAGTGGGTGCACCAATACAGGTGTCTATAAAATTCGTGTGTGATTTTACACAGTGATTTTAAAGTTTGTGTGTAAAATCATACATGAACTTTATGGACACCCTGTCTAGTTGGAATAATACTTCTCACCAAAAAGTAGTCCCATAGTAAGTTGGAGGATTCCCTGGTGATTTTCTCCCTGAGAAGGAATGATAGTATCTCACTCTGAAGGAACCAGGGTATCTATTTAATCTATTTATATCATAACCTGGTATTTGCAATTTTCCTTGACTTTCCATGAGATTTCCTCAGATACACATAAAGAGAGAGAGACTCATAAAGTCATCCATTTGTCTGCTGTGAACAACCTCGCCTACAGGCCTTGCACAAGAATGTCCTGAGAGAAGGAGTTGCTAGAATCTAATTGCTTATCACTTCTTGCTTATTCTCTTATTCCCTTGGTGAGAAAGAGAGCTTTAGTCTTCAATAGATTTTGCTCTGGAATATTATTCTATTAACCTAATCATAATGCAATTCCATTTAAGCACAGACACAGTAACAGCAATCATTACTTGATTGCATAATAATTTCTAGTTTACTGTAAGTAAGCCAACCTATGCTTTTAGTAACCAATATCTAGTGCATATAAATAATAACATATATTTAGCTCATTGCAGAGCCTAATTATCCCTGATGAGCAAAAAAGATTATATTTACTTGTGCTGGCCTTGCAGATTTGCAGGATGACCCATTAATTTTCATACTGTTCCCTTATGCTGTTATGCACCATGACTTTCACCACCTGTTTCCAATGATCTACTCTTTATCTCTTCCTTTAGACTTTTCATTGGCCCTTTTCTTGTATTAGTGGCAACTCTTTTGGTGATGCAGCTTCCTTTTCTTTACCGTCTGATAATTTCATAGCATCTTCCATCATTATCCAGATATTTGCTTTGCATATGTTATTTTTATGTATTTACAAATACATACATAAAAAATTGCTAGTATTTTTATTTTATAGATGATGAGACTGAACTGTGGAAGATAAACGACTCATCAGAGGCCATGATTTGTGCACCTTGAGGTAGGTTTAATGGGAGGAAAGCAGAGGTGAGTTGCCACCAGGGAGAAGTTTGAGTGAGTCTAGATGAGAGATATACACCAACAAATGGGAGGTAAATGATCCAGGACATAAAATGATGTGAGGAACAATAGAAAGAAAAACAGGGGGAGACCTTAAAATTGATGATTCTTCCCTCCTGATAACTTCAATGTGCATTTCAACTTGAAATCTCTATCAGCTCATTGTACGGGGAGAGATGAAAAGAAATACCTGTAGAGCACTTGTGTGTTTCTGAAGCCCCCGTAGTCTCATAGCTCCTGAGATAGTGACAGAAGAAACATTATGAAAATGCTTAGCCAGTTATCTCCATCTCTTTTCATTCCTCCAAGTACATTTTACAAATTCAGTTTTACAAGCTGTTGAAATCCCCCTTCCTAACTGTGCAGTGCTCTGCTGCCAGACTGTTTCTTAAATTTTAAACACATACATTTTAGTGGTCCTAAATTATCCACTTGTTATACTTTGCCTATCTGGGGTTTAAAAAAAAAAGTGATTTTCAATGAGATTATCGTCTCTACTATTGTCGCCAGCATGGTGTCATCCACATTAGACGTAAGAGCCATCACCTGCTCTTCATCTGTGCTTCCCCCAGGTCTCTGTCACACTCAAGGTTGAGTCCCTGGTCAACCCTTTCCTCTCACTTATGTTCAGGGCCACTGTGACAGCTGCAGAGTCTGGGTATGATCCAGGGGATGCCCCGGCATTCTGAAGTATATGAGCTGAAAAATTATATCTAATAGTCCAGCATCAGCTCCTTGTAGCAGTATCTTTTAGGGCCCTCAGGAGAGCATTCCAATTGCTGCAAAGAGAAAACAAATCTAAAACAAGTGACAAACAAAAGATTCATTGATGAGTAACCATTAACACACATACAGTGAGGTAGATTGTTTATAGCGTTGAGACATCACAGTGGGTAGTAAAGACCAGCCCCACCATTGTGGAGCTCACATCCCAGTATGGAAAGAGGCAGATAATCCTCAAATCAAATAAAGCAAGATGTTGGAGAGTAATAAATACCATGAAGGAAAATGCAGCAAAATAACTGGAGAGAGAAACCTGGACATATCACAGGGCAGAGGACATTCTGATTAGAACACATTTCACCAGACATCTGAATAAAGTGAGCACGTGAGTGAGTGAACCGTGGGTGCACGTGGAGAATGAGCATTTCCGGGCGGGGGATCCCCGGTGCAGGTGCCCTGAGTCGATAGTGTGCTCAGGAGCTGAGGGAATAGCGGGGCTACAGAGGCAAAGGGGTTAATCAGGAAGATGGTAGAGCATGAAGACACAAAGGAAGCTGGGGACAAGACCGGGCCGGCGATTGTAAGTTGTAATAAGGAAATAGGCACTGTTCTCATTATTCTAGTGTGATAAGTGTGATAAGAAATCACTGAAAGGTTTTGCACAGGAGTAAAATACAAATGTTCTCCAGGTTACATATCATGGTGGAGGAGTGTTTGAGGTTGTGAGAAGAGTAAAAAAGACTGTAATGTACTTAAGGTCACCGGATACCTTTGCTGTGACTATTCTTCACCGAGAGATTAGCTATGAGGTTTGAAAGAAAGAGAGGTGTTAAATGTAATTGTAAGGCTGTGTCTCTAAAGGACTAGAAGGGTGCTGGTGCCTTTTTCTTAAATGGGAAATAATGGGAATCAAAAAAGTTCAAGGACAGAAGGTAACAGGAATCAAGAGATTATGTCTGGAGACTTAGAGCTTGAAAGACAATTGGAGGTGATAGAAGTGTGTGTTGGGTCATTTGAAGTAAGTTAGAGTCATATATCCCCAAACCCTTTTTCTAAGTAAAAGGTCAAAAGAGACATTTTGGGACATCTTTGAGAGGCAGAAGTGAAGTAGCAGCCATATTCTTTTTGTTCTTAGAAGGATAACTCAGGGAATGAGGTATATTTTAGCGTGCACATGTGGTCACTTATCTGCCGACTCAGCTTGGGGTGTGTGGCATCAGCTAACTTTCAGAAGCTTAAGGAGTGTGAAAAAGAAAGCCAGAATCTATTATAACAATGGAAATATATTTTCACTGTTTGCATTATAATGATAGATTCATAGTGAGAATGAAGCATGTTATTAAAAGAAAACATGAAGGGATTTCAGTCATAATTAAAGCAAATCTTTGGCTTGAAAGGAAAACAAATACCTTTACACAAAGCTCCGATTGGTTCTAAGCTTGGAATGAGCTGGCAGTGCCTTTAAGAGGCTACCTAGAAAGATCTGCAGCTTTTCCTGCAGATTTTCTGGGCTTGTTAAAAATAGCCCCAGTCCAGACACATGCCATCCATCAGAATTAAGCAGATCATTCGGCACCTACGTCCCGCACCCTGTCTTCTGGTACCCCGTGTTCTTTCCCAGACATGGATAAGTTCTTGGCTTTCGCTTCAAGGTGTAACAGTGGTCTTGGCCCAGGGAAAAGGTAATGATTCCTGGAACAAGATATACAAACTTGGCATATATTTATCATTTCAAGATTGAGCTTCCATTTCTAATAATAGCTACCTGCACTGAGTCTTCATTCTGTGCTAACGTCTTTCAAAACACATTCCAGATCTTGTCTCATTTAATGCTGGGAACAGAGCTACAAGGCAAAGCCTGGTATCATTTCTATTAGCACACGAATAAATTTAATTGTAAACAAGTTCAGTAAATTGTTCAAGGTCTCACAGCAAGTGATGGAATAATAAAGATGGAGAGGCGCCATCTGCCTCTACTGACTGGCCTCACTCACAGCTGCTCCCAGGAGATTGGGAGAAGCTTACAAAAAGCTTCTTTCCTACAGACTAATGGGAGGATGTGACCGGCCGCTTTGAAAATGAACTCTGATGTGGCCCCTGGAATCTTTGAAATCTTGAAAGAGAGAATAGAACTTGCAATAACTCTTGTGGCATTTCAAAGGAAATATGGCTTTCTGTTTTGAAATAGAAGTAGTAGCTATATCTTTAAGACAGACTCTTTATTCTAGAAAATTCACTTGTAGGAGATATATAACTAAAACATTAAAAAGCAGACACCAATGTCAGGAAAGCTCTTGCAAGCTCTAATTCTAAGAAGTAAAAATGGTCTGTACAGGAATGTAAAATATGGTCGCTGTGGAATACCTCTGCAGACTGACAACTTCTGGATTGTTTTCGTTATTGGTAATAGGATGAGATTTGGCTGGTCTAGAAAATGAGAGCATGTCCTTTGGAGAATTCTGAGTACTTCTTGATGGAAAATGAGAGGACCAATGCCAAAAGGCAAAGGAGCTGTTATTCTCGTTGTCCCCGGACCCTGGAGGATTTGTCCCTCTGGCCGTCTAGGCAAAGGCGAGGCCCAGAAACGCAGACAGCCAGGAGCTGGAGCAGAGAGCAAAGAGATGTAGTCCACCAGGAACATGGATCTGCCGGAAAGGTGTCTGCTGAAAAACAGCCACAAGTCATATGAAGCAAAAATGTTAGAAATAGAAGAATTTCACAAAATAACAGATTAAAAGTTTTCAGTAGACAGAGAATATAAACTTATTTTCCAGAATTCCCATAGATTGATTAATGTGAAGATCATTATTATGCAAGCAAATTGTACATAAGCAATGTTAAGATGATAACAGAATAAAATGTGAAGTTGAAAGAGGAAATAGCCAATTTTTTGAAAGTAATAATACTTTATTATTATTATTATCATCATCATTATTTTTAACGCCAGCATACTGAGTCCAAATTAAGCAAGGGTCCTTTATTGATTGGTTGGCCAAGAGCAGACTCGTGCTTCAAAGACTTTCAACCAAAATACTTTATTATTTGTGTTAGAAAATCAAAACTGAAGTTGTTGATTATTTAGAAATGAATCTTAGTGCCCATGAAATAATCAGATATCAAAACTATAATCTAAAGATTTTGTAGCACTAAATATATTTTTTATAAGACTAGGAAATAAAATTTGCAATCACTTCCAGAGACTAGAAAAACAATAAAATATTGAGAACTAAAACCAACATAATTTCTGGTCCCTTTGTTAAATAAAACTGGAAACAAGCGTATTTTCTTGTTCTTCCATTAAATAATACTGAGGACAAAAAAAAATAAATAAATAAAGAAATTACTTACTGTAGGAAATACTTATATTGAAGGTAAGACCACAAACCATTACCAATAGCTTTTTAATATTATAAAAACTAACAGCTTATTCATCCACACTCATTTCAATAACCTGGCTTCATGTTGCCTGTCAATCCAGAATTATTTTCTAAGTACTGTTGAACTCCAATAAACTCCTCTTCTGGCAAGATGAGCTTTATAATCACCCAGTCCACATACTGAGATGGGATGAGAGTCTCTCCCTGTGACTTCCTTTTTCGGAGACACAACACTCATATATTCTATCGGAGGGGTATTCCTCTTACTGCTTTAAGACAAATAAACTTAGTTAAGCTTGATTGATTTTTCTGAATATAATCTTAGAAGTTGTCAATGAAAGAAAGATAAGTGGATAAATATGAACACAATTACTTTCCTAAAGGAAAAGCGACAAGTCTTTTTACAGAAGAACTCAACATAAAGTATGTAAATACACCCCTCTACGCAGGTGGAGGTTCATTCTTATTCTTTATCCATATGTCTTCACTGAAGGTGGGCTAAATTTGCTGACATCTTTCAAAGAATAGTGCAAGAAAAGGAATGAGTGATAAATTTTAGAGTGGAAAAATCTTGACAAACCCTACCTTAATCCAATGATGAACATTAACTTCATGAGGGATGCCGGGTAGACATCATTACCCCATTAAGACGATGGGATGAGAACAATCCTTGCCTACGTGGTATTATTTTAAATAAATCATAATCCTGATACAAGCACGAGAGTAACAACACAGGTCCACATCTGAGACCTTCCCCAGGACACCTGCTCAAGAGTGTTAAGGTCAAGAAAGACTGAAAAACGGGCGCAGGGAAGACGGTGCTGTGAAAAGGGGGCAATCGAACACAATGAGGTAGCCCAGATTAAATCCTGGATCTATCAGAAGACTCTAATAAGGATGGCGCCTGTGGCTGAAAGAAGGAGGGCGTTGGCCCAAGATACCAGACGTGGTGGGTTCAAACCCGGCCCCAGCCAAAAAACTGCAAAAAAAAAAAAAAAAAGGAAGACTCTACTAATAAACTATTGAAACCCAGGTAACTCTGGAGTTTAGTTATGGTAAGAGACTAAAAGAAAAATAAATTGAGATTGAAATCAAAAGAAAACCTACTTGCTAAATAAATGAGAAACACATCTGACCACTCTGATTAGAAACAGAGAAACATTACTTAGTGCTTCAGAAAGGGACATTGCCCAATGTTTGGAGTTTATTTCAAAATGACTTTATTAGGAATTTTATTCTAAATATTTGAAAATGTATATGAAATAAAGCATTTCCTTTAAAATAATTTCAAATAAGAGAATTAATTACATTGGAAAGGTCACCCTTTAATAACTCTAGATATAAATTAAAGAAATAAAAAGCTTACCATCAGTTGGCTTTTTTCCTACACAGTAAATAGAAGACATTCAAATAAACTGTTATTATAAGTAGTTGGATTTTTATCTCCTACATATACAAAATATTCTTGTGATCCTTGCTAAGACAGCACGAAGAGAAAAACATCCCTATAATGACAAAACAGCTCTACAATTTGTAGGAATATTACAAACAGGAACATAAGACTTTTGAGACAAAAGTTCAAACTTTCATTGAAGAACTAAAATATGCAAAAATGTATGACTAGCTACTATGACATACATGCCCAATGCATCTGTGCTTCCACTACACAGAACAAAATTGTGGCTTGAAAACGCACACTAAAAAGAGCAAAGAGAAAGGAAAGGGAAAAATGTACTCAAAACTCATTAAATATATCACAATGATAACCTATAAATTATTAAAAGAAAATATATGATTAATAAAATGTTTTTATTGTTGTGACTTGAGAGACTATTTCCTGATCAAGATATGTGGCTAACAAACAACACAGATCAATGAGAAAATGTCTGAACAATATTCCAAAGCAATGGACAAAAAGAAAATAAATTCCCAGGTGAAGAATTAGATAAGAGAAAGAAAAAAACATCAAGCTGGATGTCTGAAAAGAACATAATTCAAAATTTCTCAAGCAAGTTAAATTTTTGAAGAAGGCCAGGATTATCCGATGTGGCAGAGTGGAAAACATGCAGAGTCAATGAAAATGTACATTGGAGGATGGAGTAAGTTCTCCTGCTGACATTTGAAATGTGTAAATACAGTGACTCCTAATTTCCACTTAAGGATTTAATCTTATAGAAATGCCTCCAGTTACGTAGGTGTTCATTATCGAATCATTTTTTTAGGAAAGAAGAGATACTTTATATTTTAGTAATAGGTGGACAGTTTTGTAAAGGGAGTAATATTTGCAGTTTTGAGTAGCCTCGTTGGTACAATGATGCCAAGGCTATTTGGTTTGATGAGTGGAAAAAAAGAGAGTATTATACAGAGCCAAATTTCATTTTGTATAAAATAATATAAGCTTGTCTACTTTTCCTAAAGGAACATTTATATACAAATACACACACCTATACATTAACATTTACACAAAGTCTCAATTGTACACAACAGTATTCTCACTGATTCAAACTATTGTGTAAGAACATGGGAGATAGATATGAAAAATATACTTGTCATTTATACATTTCTGTATTATTGAATATTTTCAATGGGCATTTATTTCTTTACATACTTCTTTTTTTTTGGGGGGGGGCAGTTTTTGGCCGGGGCTGGTTTTGAACCCACCACCTCTGACATATAGGGCCGGCACCCTACTCCTTTAAGCCATAGGTGCTGCCCTTTTTCATACTTCTTTTAAAGCAACATTTTGTTTGAGCTGTAGGCCAGTGTAAATAAAACCTGATGTCTTCCATGCCCTGTCTCAGTGAGGTTAGATGGTCCTGCTATGATCAGGTTATATTACTTATCAATCTCTACATGAATGCCAGAGTGAGGTGTGTGAGGTCTGGTGCAAAGTAAACAGGTGGCAAGGAAGTGGCTAAGGCTGGAAACCAGGAATCAAATTCTACCTATGGACCAAATTATGGTAGGAACTGTTCCCTCGTGGGGACACACACTGAGGAGCTCTTAGTGACTGGCCTGTAACTGACCTGTAATGGACCTGGGGTTCATAACCATCAAGTTATTATGGCACTGGTGGAGTTTTCATGCAGGATTGTAAGAGGATGCACTGTTAGTAAGGAACCTGTTACACAATCTAACCTCTTATGTATCATTCTATGTAATCGGTTATGTAATCTCTTCTCTAATCCCAACCTGCCAATCACCCTAAAGGCGGGAAATCAATCCAACCTACCACAGGAAAAGCAGGACAGTCTAGTGGGCATATAAACCACCATGTGAGCTCAGACATCATGCCTGGCTCTTTCTCCACTCCCAGAAAATGACCCTTCTCTCCCTCTGAGGCGTACTTTCACTTTGCATAAATGTTGTGTGTGTGAGATTGGCTAGACTTGGCACCAGCACACATTCCTGACACTGGGAATCCGGGGACCTGGGAACATCCAGGCAGACCTATCAAGGGCTGAATACCAAATGCATTATGACCACAAAATACCTTTCATAGCTAATCAAATATAAAATGATTAAATATTGGTCAATAAAATGGGTAAAAAAGAATAAATAAAATTTTAAACAGGTAAAAGAATAAATGAAAGAATATACAAAGCAAGGTAACAGAGAAATAAAAATAATTTATATGAGAAATTAGAAAGTTGAAGTCTTCTACAAAATATTAAAAGATCAAATGATTAGTTAAACATAATTATTTACCTAGGTAGAAGTAATAACCATAAGACACTGAATAAATGAATCTGTTTTTTTTTTTTGAGACAGTCTTACTATGTCACCCTAAGTAGAATGCTATGGCATCATAGTTCACAGCAACCTAAACCTCTTAGGCCCAAAAGATTCTCTTGCCTCAGCCTCCTGAGTAGCTGGGACTACAAGTGCCTGTCACCACACCCAGCTAGTTTTTTTCTATTTTAAGTAGAGACAGGTTCTCACTTAGGCTGGTTTCAAACTCTTAAGCTCAGGCAATCCACCTACCTCAGCCTCCCAGAGTGCCAGGATTGCAGGAGTGAGCCACTGTGCTTGGCCTTTTATTTCTATTTTTCAAACAAAACAAAAAATGCAAGTTAATTTCTCTATAAAAATAGCTTAAGTTGTAATAGCAAATGTCACTCACTGTATTTCTTCAACGCATCAGGCTATCTTTATACTTACCAAAGTGTATCATGAGTAGATTTGTTTTGCTGAAAGACTTGAATTATCTGACTTTTGTAACATAGATGAGTGAATCATATTGAATATGAAACTTTGTCATTTAAAAATATGATATACTTTCCTTGGTTACTTGTTTATTGCCCTTCAGTTAATGCCTTTAAGTTTGTAAGAAAAGAAGGTGCCTGATGTGTTACCTTTATTCCTTTCAAAGGTACCTGTTTAAAAGGTGTGAGACTCTGGTTCAGAGCCCAAGGAATTTAGAATGCATTAGACACATCTGTGCTGACATCTGAAGGCTTGTTCCCATTACTAAAATACGTTAACTCACCACATTGTTTTTTCCAAGAAAAGTAGGTACATTTCTAAAATATATCTCTGAAACATTCTGAAAATTAGGTTGAGGAGGGGAAAGGAAATGTTAGCTTTAAGAGTGATGATAATTCCTTTTTCAATATTTAATAAGGTGGTTAATTTATTTCACTCATTGGATTTCTTCAAAGTATCAGGATATCTTTATAGTTACCGTAGTGTATCCTAAGTAGAAGATTAATTTTTTGATCCATATAAAGCTTATATATACAAGTTTTTGTCAATACATAATGTTTATGCATATATCAAGTGGGGATCTTTAGCACATTAGCATATCTGTCACCTTTAGTACTAATCATTTTATGTTTTAGGGGCCTTACTTTTTTATTTCAGGTAGATTTTATTTAGCCTGTCAAAATAATCAGCCATGTCTAAGTTATAGTAAAAAACAACTGGAAACCATCACATGGTGTTGCAAATTTCTTTTGGCGAACTCCCGTATTTTGCCAGATGTAAAGCACACATTTTTTTTTTTTTTTTTTTTTTTTTACTTTTGGCCTGGGCTGGATTTGAACCTGCCAACTTCTGCCACTCCTTTGAGCCATAGGCGCTGCCCCTGTAAAGACTGTAAAGCACACTTTTTTTTTTTTTTTGCCCAAATTCTTGAGGAAAACATAATGACATGTATTATTTGTGGGTTGCATGGCTCAGGTGTAGGGGAGCCCAGCTGGTGTCCATGCTTTCCCACCTGGTTCCACCAGGTACATGAGTTTCCAGTATGGGAGGATCAGAGATCTAGTGGGAGTGGGCTGGAGCCCTTTCTGCCAAATGCTGTGATCAGGGGAGGTGGCAGGGGTGGGACTGTGGCAGGCCATGGGCTGGCCATGCAGAGGGGACCAGGAATCCCACACAGGTCCCACCAATCTACCTGGCTGCCTGTGGGCCGAGCAGCCTCAGAAGCCCCTGCCCATGCAGAGGGCCTTCTCACGTGTGACTCCGGACATGGCGGAAGGGAAGGTAGAGCCTTCCCAGGGCCCGCAGCTGTGGAGGGTGGTAAAATCTGCCTGTTTACTAGGGGAGCTTTAGCCTTCCCAGATGTTTCTCTCCTGGGAGAGAGCCAGCCACTTTCTTGAGGGATGTTTTCCTGAGGGTTTGGGCCAAACTTGGGTGCACATTATACATGGAAGCACATTTAACACTGGAAAACATGGTAAGTTAGGATACTGCCCTAGGATACCCTTTTAAGAATCTAGAGAAATAGACAACTTACTCAAAACCTTTCATGAATGCATCTCCTTCAGCAGGTTCCAGTGCCCACAGTCTCTACTGCCCAGCCAACCGATCTAGAACAGACCATGGAATGTGCCTGGAGTGAAGACGAGTGAGAATGATGACTCAGAACCAGTCCTACATTACTTCTCATTTGGTTTTCTCCCAAAGTGGCAAAAAACACAGAGCAGCTAAAGTAAACCAAGTGAGGTGGCAGGTGGGCAGCTGCACACCTTTTCTCTGGCACTGCACGCTCTCCCTCTTACAGCTTACCGAGGTACATCAACACTGGGGGGTCTTGGCAGTCCATAAAGAATGAGAGGCTACTGAGTCACAGTGTGAATCTGTGAGCTCATTGCCTTTGATGCTCCCAGTAATCATATCAGTACCCCAAACAACCTACACTGTAGTAAAGGCAGCAATCAGAAACTCACATCCGAGGCCCCGTCTCCACAGGACCTAGAAGGTTTGCTCTTACACATGGCCAGGCCTACCATACAAATCATACTCTCCTTCTCTAACTACCAGTACATTAAAAATGGTTTCTCGTAACAAAGGGCCAGTACAGGTACAAAGAATTAGGGCAATAGGAAAGAAAAGTGATGATACTATTTTTTGTTTTTTTAGTAAAAAGATTTCTGAGTACTTTAGTAAAAACAAAAATTATTTAAGAACGTTATGCCATCAAAGAATGCTGTGTAAACTTCTATAATTTTGGAGTTTTACTAAACATCTCCACAATATATTTAAGAAAGTTAATATATAAATATATTTTATCACAACTGCAATGAGGGTCACATTCATATCAAGAGAGACGTAATAGTCCCATCTGAAACGGCAGCATCTTTTCCCTTTCCTCTCAGAATAGACGGTGGCACATTTCAAAATAGATTCCCTTTAGTTCATGACTTGTTCAGTTGCAAATTCATGTAAACTACAGAACCAGTTTGGCACCTGCTGTGATCATGAGTCTACTGCTGTTTCTCTAATCAGAAAACATTCCTATTAGATAAACCATCTGGCTTGAGAAGCATCCCTTTTGCATTCAAAATGGTTTTGTTAGAATTCAGCCAAAGTATATTTTAACAGGAAAGACATGTCAGCAAGACCAGTCTGTTGACGAATGGAACAGTTCTCTATTAAAATACCACTTGCTGGATACCATGAAATACTATGAAATGACAATATTATACCACATGAATATGTTCTAGTCACATGTAAAAATGTGAGTGAGGACAACCTTTCTCTAGGGCCATACATGGAACCTGTTGAGATTTATCCAGCCACAGTCATCGTCTGATGAGAGGTGACTCAATTACACGTTACCCTGATTGCAATCATTTCTGTTGAAGCATGACATCTGAATGTTGCTTCGTGATCATGAGTATTATCTGTGGGGACAAAGATTATCTATTGAATCATGTTTATTCTCGTGGATATGAATCATTTTTACTTTATGCTTATATTCTTTAAGTGATATATATTTTGTGCCACAATCAAATAACTATAGCAATATAATATTACTTTAGGAATAACTTATAGGAAACCAAAATATCTAGCCTTAATATTTTGAGTACATTTTGGGTATTCTGATGACAAATATTTAATTTTCTATTTATTGATTCTTAAAATTAGTTAAAGCTTAATGTCACTAGATAAAGTATGGATGACAGAACAAATATTTGTTGATCTTTGCTCTTATTAATGTGTTTATGAAAATTTCATTGTATGAACACACTTGCTAAGATGTTCTTCGTTCAATTTAAAAAAAAAAATAGAGATGTGGTTCTTGCCTTCAAGGATTTTGCCTCAGATTAAAGGGACAAAACAAATACATAAAACAAATTGCCTCATCATGAAGAAGCACTTGTGGGTTTTTCAGGTTAAATTGAAAACAGCATAGAGATCAGAAAAGGAAAAATCCCAATGGAAGAGGTGGAATTTAAGCTTTTCTTTTTGATGGACAAGTTAGGATCAGAAGAATAGATGTCAAAAGGGTAAGACACTGGTAGGGAACACAAAGAGAATATCAAGAATGTAGGATATGGCAAAACCATCTTTTATAGATAGCAAACAATGGCATCTGGATTTGGACGTGTTATTCTGAGGCTATTGATAGCTATCCAGACTCCTTGTAATGAGTCCAGTAATTCAAGACTTACCACAGAAATCAATACTCTCTTTGTTTTGCTTTTATTTTCTCAACTGGACTTTGAACTCCTCACCACAGGGCATACACTGTTTTATGGAGCACGTGGTAATTGAGAATGACTGGCTGTGGTCTTCACATGATGCTCTTTATTAAGTAAAAGTTTGAATTGGTGTGTATTTATGTTATGAATCAGTATGTATTTATGTATTCACACTAGTTATGTGAAAGGCTTTGGATATTAAAAATACTATTGTGGTTTTCTGCTATAAAATCCAAAACCCTTTAGTTATTGGCAATTCCTGAAATGAGTTAAGTAACTCTATCAAGTTAATGTAAAAGTATGATAATTGCCAAAGGGGAAAAAATTATAAAGATAAAATTGGAGCATTCTAACAGCCTTATCAAATTACGTTTTCTATCTTCCCTTATAATTCCTTTTTTGCTGGCTTTAAATTCCCAACCTTGAAATCACTTTTTTAGAAAGCACAGTAGACACAAAACCATTGTCTCCAGGAAGCTCCCAAGAAAACAGCATGAGTCGTCTGGACCTGTTATATATCATCTGAGTCTGGAAATAGGTGCTGGAGTACTTTGCCATCACACTATTAACAAGTACACTTTCATCAGATCTGGTAGCTAACAACTTTGACAGCAGAGAAGATGGTTTGTTCTGAAAGAAATGTTGAAGTACAGTCAAATTTCTGAAGGTGGAGAAAAGCATTATCAATTTTTAGGACTTGGGAAGTAGTGCAATAAGTAACAAAGTATAAGGAAAGACAAGCTATGTCAAAACAGATCCATCTGCACGTTCAGTGTGCATGTGTGTTTGTATATGTGTGTGTCTATAACTTGTGTGAATGGTGGAAATGATTTGTCACTTATAAACAAGGTAAAAAAAAGACTCAAAAGTAAAAACTGAAAGAATGAACAGTCATTTATTTCAATATGAGGACTGAGAGTTAAGTTCACAAACTCATCCTAGAAAAAGTGTTGACCATCAGACCTGCCCTTTTCTAAGATTGACATTTAAGTTTATGAGCTTGCCATCCTGTGCTTATATTGGCGGCACTGTCCAAACAACTTGGTAAAGTTTCAAAACCTTGGTATATCAAGGTCTTGTAGTTGTGTTTGTCTCAACATGTGACTGTGTCTTACTGAGTGGTGTTCATTATTGTTGTATGTTTTTATGTGCCTTGTGACAACAACCCTGATGGTCATTACAGAAAAAGAGTTCCAAAATTGCTTTGAAAGATGGATTAGATACTGGTTTAAGTACATTGCTTCTCAAGGGGAATACTTTGAAGGTGACCACAGTGATATTCAGCAGTGAGGTATGTAGCACTTTTTCTAGGATGAGTTTGTGAACTTAATTGTCAGACCTTTGTATAACCAAGGAGTACCCTAAGAGTGGGTGCTCAGTTAATAACTGTTGAGCACAATGTACAATGTTCAGGTGACAAGTCCACTAAAATTACACCTTTGCACAATTTTGCCACTGTATTCCTTATCCATGTAACAAAAATCTAATATATTTTTACCCCATAAATGTATTAAAGTAAAATAAAAAAAAGACTTCACACAAATAAATTACTCAGCAAAAAGAAAAAAAAATACCATTTCTGAAAAACATTGAGATTAATAAAACTTATGTGTACCATTTATGGGTCATTTTTATTTGTTAGATACTGTGCCATGTGTTTCTATAGTCATAGATTATAATTTAATTTTTATTATACTCTTATAATGTTGTAAATGAAGAAACTTTTGCATGGAGCTCCAGTATCTTCTATAATGCCATAGTCTGGGCCAGATGCATAACAACGCAAGTCAAGGAACAAAGAAGAAAAGGGCGGAAGTGGCGGAGGCCCTCAGCATTGTTTTGTTGTTGTGACTGATATTTTTCAGATCTAGCTGACTTTCAGATCAGGTGAAGAGC
The DNA here is from genome assembly GCA_963574655.1 of Perodicticus potto. NCBI lineage: Eukaryota > Metazoa > Chordata > Mammalia > Primates > Lorisidae > Perodicticus > Perodicticus potto. Next base: position 23,614 of record CAUYRH010162852.1, on the reverse strand, counting down.
TAAGTTGTTGCATGAACAAGAACAATAAATAAGTGTTTCCCACAAGGGATGAGGATCCATTTTGATGCAAGACTTCTTGAAAAACTTCAATAAAGCCAGCCGTGTAGGCCTAGCTCAGTGCTATTAATCAAGCTATTCGAGATTCAGGGGCTTGCTGAATTCATATTCAGTTTTTCCTTTTCTTAAAATGTGATCAGAAGAATCCAACAGTAGATTTCTGATTATGACAAAACAAATAAATAAATATGAAGATTTTCATAAATAATTGAATAAAGATAGTTTTACACATGGTTGTACATGATTTTTCAGCCTGGTGGTTAGTATCCCTGCCTCTTGTTTGTTTGCCACACCCTGGTTCTGGGTTAGGACAAATCACTTCTCTCTACCTTGGTTTTCTCATCAAGAATTGATTTTGAGGATTAAATGAATTAAGCACTTAAATACTCAGAACAGTGCTTTACACATATAAGCAGTAGCATTTGCCACTATTTTCTGTAATCTTTATGTAGATACTCTTAAATAATGAGACAGATGAATACCTTGGTTATTTTAAATAACTGATTTTTAACTGTGCAAAAGTGCATCAGAGAGATGATAGAGAAAAGGTTTTTCTTTATCTAAACTCCCCGGAAATTCTGATAAATTCCCTACACCAACCCTGCTTAGTTGAGAATCATAATTCCTGTTGAGAAATCTTCCTTACAAAGACTGTCTTGTGAATATGAATGATGGGGTGGCAGAAAAAGGTTGAGAAGCATTGATTTAAGTAGGGTCGGATCATATGATCTTAACTGCCTGAAGAATAGCTTTCAATTCACGCAGCTTTTGTGACATGCTTTATGAAACAAGCTTGGAGCCTTTCTGTAGAGTGTAGTACTCTCTAGTGAGTATAATACCCACTCCAAGGACCCTTGATATGAATCTCCAAGTAAGAAATTGTTTGCATAGAAAACTGCCATGAAAAAAGAAATGCATGTCTTCCCTGGAGAACAGGAATATTCTCTCTGTTTTTTATGGGCTTATTTATTTTTTGTGTTTTTAAAATTTTTTGTTTATCACCCACTAGAATGAAAACTTTGTGAGGACAATATTTTTATGTTTGTTCAGTACCCAGGATGGAATTTGGTACATGTAGTTATTCAATAAAATTTCACTGAATGGTTGAATGAAATATTCAAGTTTTTATCCCTTGAAATAAAACATGATATTGTGATATCATCAAACAAATTCCTAGAATATATTTGTTTTTTCAATTTTATAAACATCTCTATAAGCATCAAATTTATGATAGTTTTGTTTTATCAATTTTAGTTATCAAAATTGTAACAAATTTTTTAACAAATATTCTTTCCGTACATCTTAATAACAGATAGATATTGCTACAATATCAGAAACCAAAAAGTATGTTTTTCACTAGATGGTTAATCTTAAATTTTCCAAGTTAGCAAGTGAGAGGAAAAATAAGTTTTAACTGATTTTTCCTCCTTTAGCCAACAAATTCCTAAAGGTAGTGTTTGATATATTCTGCAGTAGTGTGTTAACTTGTCTAGAATACAAATTACAAATTGATTTGCTCTTTCTTGATAATCTTAATGTAGTTAGGCATAATGCATGAATATGTAACACTGGGCCTGTGAAGGAAGATGATGTTTTGAAGGGAACCAGGAACTTCTCTAATTTCCTCTTCAGGCAGCGTTTTTCATAAATATTTTCAAAAGAAATAGCCTCCTCTGTTTGGTAACTTTGGTGAAATTCTTGCCCACAGTTTGATAGAGTATGGCATTAAATACCTCCCTAAAATGTCCGTCCATCATTTACTATTTCAGATAAATATTATAAGTTGCTGTTGTTATCTTTGACATTCATGAGGAATTTATTTTCTGGTTTGATTTATTTTCTATTAATAATTATAATTCAAATTTGTAATAGCTTAGAGGCTGTGTGTAATTTTTCATGCAAAATAGTTTCATTTATATGCTTTGGTTGAGTTCTTTCAACTGATACCTTGAAAATGTCCTTGAATATTAATACTCCTTTTTTAAGAACATCTATTTTTAACTTTCTATTTGCTTTGTGACTATGTTAGTCCATCACATCATCCCATATTGATCCAGTTGCTTAGTGCCTTAAACCCAGGAAGGGTATTTTTCTTTCTCTCATTTTCTTTCTTTTTTTCTTTTCCTCAACTCACATGTGTAATTCACAAGCAAGATCTGTTAATTTTATGTTTAAACCTGTTTGCTTCTCTTCCTCTCCAAATTATCACTGGGATTGACTAAATAAATTGCGAATGAACTCTTTTCTTCACATGCATATTCTTTACATGAATCATTCTTTCTGAACCCACAAACGTGATTCATCCTGTGAAATGGAGTCTTATGTCCCTTAGCCCAGGCTCCTTATTGGGACCCTAGGGATTACAAAAACTGACTCCACCAACTTTTTTTTAACATTTGTTTTCTTTCTGTCTTCTGATATACCAAGGTCACTTTCAACTAAGGACGTTTCAATTTCTTCTGGTTTGCCTACATATGGCTGGCTTCCTTCTCTATATTATGTTTCAGTTCATATATCACCTCCTTAGAAATACTAGTTCTTAATTTCTTATTCAGAATAATCTCTTGCCTTGTAATTCTCTGTATCAGACAACTCTTTGCCTCATTTGTTTATAGAAACACCCTGAGCCTGTGTTGCACAGCTGCGTGTTTCAGAGAGCATGTGTTCCTCTAAATCTGATGGGTTTCATATTCATTAGTCTAACCCTCAAGTTTTCAATCAGCTCAAGAGCCTGATACACAGAGATTCTGATATCAATGGTCTGAGGTTGGAAAAGATTTTTCAAAACTAGTGTTGGTATTGAGCAATCTTTGAGTGACTGGGTGTAGGAATGGGCTTGAGTTACAATTTGGTAAATGAGATATGGAAGAAAAGCTTGGTAATGGCATCCTGAGAAGTCACCTTTGTTTTAAAAGAGAGAGTGTGAAGAAGAACTAACCTCTCAACAATCAGCTGGTCATTTCTGTGCAAGAGGTGAAGCTTAGTGCTGCTGAAACCATCTTGGGCCCAGAATAGTAAAAGACTGAGGATAAAAGCCAACATCTTGAGGACAACAGTGAAGAATGACAAAGAGAACCAGAACCCAAAGGGTTTGAGTTAGGTAACACTCACACTACCCTAATACTAGTTTTCATTTTATGTATAATAACAAATCTCTCTTTTACCTAAGTCGTCTGACGTTGGATCTCATGGCCCTTTCAGCCCTAAGTAGCTTAATTGATGTGTTTTCTAGTCTGTCGCCCTTCCACTTGTCTTTATGAATTTGGAGTTACCTTGCTTATTTGTGAACTTACCTATCTTGTTCTGTTTTTTTCTTGTTTCTTGGGAGAAAAAATTATCATCTCCTTTATATTTATTTCCAAACAATGCCCAGCATAGTGTTCGGCATATTTCAGATAGTGAATAAGTAAAAATATATGATGAATACATTCAATCTATAAAATTTGTCTCTTTACTATATAAGTGGAAACTTATCAAAGTCCACTCACTATTAAAGCTTTAATTTACTAGCTCTTTTCAGAAATACCTTAATAATCTCTATCAAAATATCTCTTCCTATAGTTTCCTACTACACCAATTTATCTTTCACACTGTTGCTATAGTAGCAAAGATCTTACCCAGTGAAATTATGATCATAGTGTCCTATTACCTACAAAAGCAATTTCAAACTTCATTGCATGGTAGACATCAAGCCTCTACCTGCTTATCCAGCTTGCCTGTTTCTGTTTGTACTATGGACATAACTAAGGCCACAAATCTCTCCTCAAACATTATATGTAGTAGGTAGAATTCTACAGTGGCTCACAAGATTGCTACCTTCTGTTGTGCACATTCTGTATAATTTCCTTTCCTGGACTGTGGGCTGGCCTAACTTGATCAGGTGAGTTTTTTAGAAGAGGATGTAGAGGTCAGAGAACAAAAAGTTAGAAATGTTTAAAACTGCAGCAGATACCCTTCAGCAAGAGAAGACTTTAATTCTGTAATCATAAGGCACTGAATTTGGCTAACAACCTGACTAAGCTTGATCAAAGATCCCAAACTCTAGATCTAAAGAACCCCAGCCAGGCTGAAATTTTGAGTACAGCCTTGTGAGACACTGAGAAGATAATTCATCAAAGATACACCTACAGAACCATGAAATATTATGTGACAGTTTTCTTTTTTTTTAAGCTGCTAAGTTTGTGGTGATGCTCTGCAGTACTACAACAGAAATACATCGTGCTTTCTTTCATGCACTGTTCCTTCCAGCTTCAGTTCATGTCTGCCCAGCAGACTTTTACTCTTCTTTCAAGATCCAACTCATGTATTTCCTCCTTCAGAAATCCTTCCTCTGCAAAACACCTTTCTCTAAGCCTTTGTTTATTTCTTCAGGCTTCGTTCCCCCCCCCCTTAATGTTTTTGATTGTTCTAACATTTTCATTTTTATATGCATATCATATTAGAGTAGAAATATTCTCATCTTGAACTAAAGCTATGACCCCTCTCTTGAAAGGAGCAAGGTTATACTAAAACGAGTTTATTAGGAGTCTCCTGATAAAACTGTAACCCAAATATCCTGAAGTCATTTGATTGAACCAGTAACGATACCTCCGGTTTTTTGCGAGTGTGTGACATCAATGTCACTATCGCTCAGGGTTTTCTCCATTATAATCATCATAGAATTAATTATTAAGTCAAAAATAGATAATAGATACAGAAGGTAACAATGAAATGCAATTTTAAGAATTGACACCTGGTTTACAATTGCACAATAATGACATCTCAGTTGACATTGGCTCTTTTCCCTGAAAACATTCCAAAACAATGAGAATTATAAGAAAGAGACTAGAAGCACATCTGGAATTTGAGATCTTCTATCAAGTTTAGTCAGATTGTTTGCCAAATCCAGTGCCTTATAATTATAGAATTAAAGTCTTATGTGGCCAAAAGGTACCTGCTGCAGTTTTAAACATCTTTATTTAAACTATTAACTCCTAAAAAAAAATACATGGAGAAGTCATCTTAAACCTAGTGAGAATAATATGGTGCAAAAAATGCTGATAAAAGAAATCAACAGCTTATCCTTAGATAATGTTGACATAGGGAAGCCTTGAATGTAGGTGTTCCCATAAGGGATAAAGTTGTGTCTCCAGGATGAATCTCTAGAGTGCTACGAAAGCTGGTGGGGCCTTTTCTGGACCTTGATCAGCATCATAGAGAAGCAAAGACATGGGGCTGAAAAAGAAAGCACGCCGTCACGTAGAATGTATGGAAAGCAGGGGGGCCAGAGAAAAAACAACCTCTGATCTGTTAGCAACTCCGCAACTGAATTTTTCATCTAGGATTAGTAAAAGCTAAATAGTCCCTCTCTGTTACTATATATTTCTTTCCATGTGTGCCTATGCATACATGTTTTTCTATAAATCACACACGTATTATCAAAGACAAAATGTAAGAAACAGTTTAGATGTATGCTATGATGTAAAATAACATTCTACTCAACTTTGTCAACTGAATGGACCCCCTCTTGGCCAAGAAGACCCCAGAGAAACCGTGAAACTGAAATCCCAGCCATGATGGGACAGGAGGTCAGACACACCTCATTGCACCCCCTCCTTCACTAACAGTCAACAGGCTTTCTTCCCAAAGAGATAAGCAGAAACCATCTCGGGACCTGCTCCTCCCTTTTTGCATTTTCTGCCCTATTGTTGGTAATCACTCTTTCCCAGGAGAGACCACCATGGAGTAATTGTAACCAGTGTACAGGGTGTGCATGCAGTAAAGGTTTTCACGTCCTCCACTTCACTTGTTGACATCAAAGGGCCAAAACCTCCACCCTTTGGATTACACTGAGACCACCATGTTCTGAATATAGGCCCCATGAAGGGACATGGAGCTCAACTGTGCATGTTTTTCCTTTCATATATATTTATTATTCCTTCCATAGCTTATTATATATACATATTAAGCAACCTTATTAAGCCTAAATTCCTGTTTTCTGAAGTTTTTTCTTGAAGTATGTATTTCTGCCTACCGGCCAGAGGCTCTGCCTCTACCATCTCAGTCTGTCTGAATGGCAACCTATAGCTGTGACGTTTTATGAAAAGTCAAACTCTCTCCTTTAAAAATTTATAAACCTAAAAATTTCTTCAGTTGACTATAGTCACATAGTTAAAACTTAAGTTATCTCATTTCATCTGAAACTCTAGCTCTAATCATAAGCAAAACAAAAGATAAAAGCTCTATGCTCTAGTCAGCATGATTCAGTGAAATTAAACCAATATGCTATAGAGAAATTAGCCTCAGGAGCTCTGCTTACCTTAACATGGATGTTAATGTATAACATCTAGTCATGAAAAACTTCAAAATACTTCCTCCTTTATGCTCTTTAAACTGTGTTATAATGGTTGTAATATGAGTTTTCTGCCACTTGGTTTGAGGTATCTCATTTTGCAAACTGTTGTGTTATGCACACAATAACCTTCTCCAATCATTAAAATTGACTTGATTTGAATGTTGACAACCTACATACACACTTAATACTTTGTGTCTTAAGAAAATTCTCATAAGAAAATTCTCGGCCAGTGGCTCATGTCTGTAATGCTAGCATTCTGGGAGGCCAAGGTGGGTAGATTGCCTGAGCTCACAGGTTCAAGACCAGCCTGAGCCAGAGTGACCTCGTCTCTAACAATAGCTGGGCATTGTAGCAGGTACCTGTAGTCCCATCTACTTGGCAGGCTGTTTGAACCCAAGAGTTTAAAGTTGCTGTGAGCTGTGATGCCACTGTACTCTACCAAGGGTGACAAAGGGAGACTCTGAGAAAGGAAGGAAGGAAGAAAGAAAGGAAGGAAGGAAGGAAGGAAGGAAGGAAGGAAGGAAGGAAGGAAGGAATGAAAGAAGGAAGGAAGGGAAGGAAGGAGAGAAAAGAAGGAAATAAAATTCTCCATAAACCAGGCAGATATCCTAGTAACTTGTCAGCTGTTCTCACTTTCAAACTACAGAAAACTTCCATAAGAGATAATAACAGCAGAACTTATCCCTTTCACAGATAAATTATATATATATATAATATATATATATATATATTATATATATATATATATATTTTTTTTTTTGGCAGTTTTTGGCTGGGGCTGGGTTTGAACCCACCACCTCCAGCATATGGGGCCAGAGCCTTACTCCTTTGAGCCACAGGCACCGCCCAGATAAATTATATTTTAAAACGTTTGGTTCATCATCTCTACAAAGAATATATACAAGTTAAAGGAGAGAAAACAGGGAAAAGTGCAAATAGCAAATAAGGAACACACAGCCGAAAAATATTACCATGAAAAAGATACAAAATTTGAACAAAACTGTTTGGAAAATATACAAATTTAAATGGGAGCTCAACACAGAGGTGTAAGAGAATGAGAGAGGCATTAGGAAAAGAAATATAGTAGTGCCCACTTATCCGTGGGGTGTGTGTTCCAACATCTCCAATTCATGCTTAAAATCACTGATAGTCCTAGACCCTATATACACTACATTTTTTCTGAATCACACATACCCTTGATGAAGTTTTTTGTTTTTATAAATTAGGTATAGTAAGAAGTTAACAATGCATCACAATAAAATAGAACAACTCTATGGTGTAGTAAATGCACTGTGATGTGGTATTCCCCTCCCTTACAAAAAAAATCTTATTGTACCACACTCACCCTTCTTCTTGTGATGATGTAAGATGATAACATGCCTGCATGATGAGATAGGGGAGATGAGTAATATAGGCCTTGAGAGATAGTGTTAAGCTACTACGGAAAACTCAATTAAAAGTTACAAATTATTTAATTGTGAAATTTTCCACTTAATGTCTTCAGACCATGGGTGTTTGAAACTGTAGAAAGAAAAATTATGTATAAGTGTGTGAGGGGATTATTTTAAAACAAGATCTAGCAGATTTTAGGAGACAAGAAGAAGAAAAAAATACAGCCTTCCAAGAAATTAGGCCACATAGGAAACACCAAATATAAGTAGATTTTGCTGGAAAGGAAGTGCAAAGTCAAACTGGGAAAAGAGAGTAAAATGGAATTAGAGAAAAAAGAGAGCAAATGGAATTAAAGGAATTAGAGATGATTGATAAAGAAATTTATCAAGGAGATCCAAATATTAACAGATATAATTTATTCTTGAATAAAAGAACCAAATGGAAGCAAAAATTTCAAAATAAAATTTAAACAATTCTATAATTGCTAAAAACCATCCATGTATAGACTATTAGAAGATGGGCAGATTATAGTAAAACTACAAAGATGCCTAACATACTTCCTGGAGTTCAAAGTTAAAAAATAATCCTTTGGCTTTGAGAGAAAAGAATAAGATGGCTGTTATGACCTAAATGGAAGGTCTTACATATGCCCAGTGTTTTTTTTAATTTTTCAAGCAACGTACCCTCAGTCACTACTTCATTCCTGATACACAATTTCAGTCACAAAAGAAGACAGGGAATATTTCTTCTGAGTCCTCTGAAGAAATTTCTGGCAGACACATTGATCCATACAGTAGACACAAATATTAGCAATGAGCCACTGTATCCATTTAAAATTAAGATTCTCATTTTAGAAATAACAGTTACTGGAAGATTGTAATTATCAAAAACCATGTCATGGTGGAAAAAAAAATCATCAGTATTACCAACAGTCAATGTGGGAACAAAGGAAGAAGTATTATGATCATGATAATTTCCTCTTATTTTTGTAGCTGTGAGTAAAAACATGTTTTTTGAACCTAATATATCAAGCAATGAAGGTATGCAGTAAAGTAATTTTTAAAAGTAAATTAATATAAGGAATTAAGAAAAATGTGTCTAGATAACAAAGTATCCAAGCAGACTATACAGAAGAGATATGTTTAAAACAAAGTGAAAAAGAAAGTGGAAATTAAAAAGATGAACCATTAGCAGTGATGTCCTTATTTTTTCAGCAGTGTGCTAAAAAATAAACAAATAAATAAAAGAACAGATAAAGTTAAGCAGGCAAGTGAAGTCACAAGAATACTGACAGCAACAGCAGGAGATATGCTCTTAATACTGGAGCAGGCTGAATTCAAGGCAAATGCATCAGAGTAATAAAATTGTTGATTCATAAAACTTTTACAGTCACAATGAAAGTGCATAAATAATAAAGTAACAAAATTTGTAAAATAAGAACCGTAAGGACATGTTCAGTAACATTTCAGAAATAGGGTACTTTAACTGATTTTTCTCTGATACCTATGACACTTCAAGTAGACCAAACATACATATGTTATGGAAGTTCAAAATTATGAAATATATAAATTATGTTTATTTGGTATGTATCTTCAGAATAAACCTCAGATATTTTTATAGGATAGTTTTCCAGAAAGTTGAGGTTCCATTATCCCATGTTCTCAGTAAGAACCCCCAAAGTTCACAAGATATGATCAGCTTCTCGCACATATGAAGCAAGTGTACCACAGCCTCCAGAATAGATGGAAGGGACCTGGAGTGTATCAGGAAGCAGGGGAGGGAGTTTCTCAGAAGGACTCAACAGTACCCTCACCTGGAGCAGCCGTGAGTGGCCTGGTCCTCTGGCAGAAGGTACTTCCATCTAACTATTCATTTAGGGATAAGTTGCTTTCTTTGTTGGGATTTTTTGTCAATCCCATTATCTTATCATTATGAAAATTGTGCAATTATGTATTTTTAAGGGTAATTCCAAACAATTAAAAGGATAATAAAACATTACAGTTTATATCAGCAGTTCAAGGATGAATGAATAAAAGGAAATCAAGGTGTGGTTTGTTATAAAATTTATGTATAGATATTGAAAATTATTTTCATTTTCCTTGACCATACTGCTAAGACTGGATGGGAGTAATAAGGTGCATACTTCCTTAATGTGTTATATAGATAAAAACACTTCTGATTTGTGTACATTTTGCATATATATCATGGACATAATCGCCTATATGTAAATACATGTCAATAGGAGTTTATCTATATGTGCCTAGCATATATTTGTCTTTTATGACACAAACTAGGAGAATGTGCATTGAAGTTGAAAACAAAGATACTGAGTACCATCACTTATATTTAATATTTCTGTGCAAATACGACTTAATGAAATTTACATGAGAAAGAAATGAGGTATAAAAATTGGAAAGACGAGTCAAAGTTGAAATTACTTATTATGATATACTAGAATACCCACAATGTCCAAAATAACTAACTAAAAACTGTCACAAACAATAAGAAATTTCAATAACATGGTTGATATAAAATCGATATACCCAAATCAATAACTATTATATACTCTCCCCAAACCACAGCTTGTTAGAAAGGAAAATGGAAAACATAGATTTTTCTCAGTAGCCATAAAGTCACAAAATATCTGTGAATAATCAAAACAAGGAATATAGCAACTTTTTATGAAGAGACCTTTATAATGTTACTAAGGGACGCAATGGGAAACTTGAATTATTAAAAAAAGCTCTTTTTGCATAAATAGACTTAATTTGTGCTCTATCTATACACACACACACACACAAATGTGTAGGGGAATTTAGAACATGATTAATGTCATTTTATTTGCATGGAGAAAATATAGATTAATTAATAATGCTGTTGGGTAAATTGGTGAAACCCTGGAAAAATGCCTGTACCTCAACATCTTTTCTTATAACACAATCAATTCCAGTTGGTGCAAATAAATTAAAAGGGGGCGGAAGAAGAGAAGGAAAGAAAAGGAGAAATAAAAACACCCTAAAATTATTAAAATAATTTTTTTTTACATTTCTAAAAATAATTTTTGAATGGGAAGCCCTCTGTAAATGCTAAACAAAAACAATAAAAATAACTAAGACCATTTTCATCACTATAATTAACTGTTAGAATTGAGAATGGAGACCACTGAGTGAACGAAACTGAACTCTTTGCCTCAAAATTCTTGCTCAGGAAGGGAGATGGACAGAACCTTCTGAAGACAGACAAATGACCAAGAAACATGAAAACATGCCCGTCAACATTTCAACTGTCAGGGAAATGCAAATGAAAACCACCTTGCCTTATCACCTAAGTCTGCTGACAATGGCTCACATTGCAAAGTCCCAAAGCCACAGATGGCAGAGAGGTTATGGAGAGACGGGAACACTTTTACACCGTGGGTTGTATTGCAAACTCATACCCTCTCTTTGGAAAGAAGTACACAGAATCCTCAAAGAACGCAAAATAAACCTTCCCTTTGGTCCCACAATCCCATTACTAGGCATCTATCCAGAAGAAAACAAAAAATCTTATCATAAGGACATTGGCACTAGATTGTTTATCGCATCTCAATTTAGGATCGCCAAGATGTGTCCCTCAACCCAGGAATAGATTTATAGTCTGTGGTATGTATTTATCACGGAACACCATTCACCTGTAAAAGAGATGGAGACTTTACTTCATTTACCGGGATGGAATTACAACACATTCTCCTTAGTGAAGTATCACAAGAATGGAAAAGCAAATATCCAAGGGACTCAGTACTAATATGAAGCCAGTAGATGAAATAATACATACCCACACAAGACGAAAACTAAATTAAATTCAAGTGGAGGGAGGCAGGGGAAAAAGGCAGGGGATGAGTGTGCTCTCCGCTAAGGGGCACAGTGTAAGGGTGTATGTGACACCTGCTGGGTGCTGGTCACCACTGCAGCAGGGACCTTACCTAATAAACGCAAACATTGTAATCTAATTGTTTGTTCCCTCATATTAATCTGAAATTAAAAAAAAAAGAAAGAAAGAAAGAAAATTCTCCCCCAGGAAGATAAGATGGAAAATCAATCAGTTAACTTCTCTATATGCTTTAGGAAATTCTTGAATATCTATTCATCTAGGGAAATAGTTTGTTCAGCTGGATGAACAGCTCACTGGCCAGGACAATCCGCTCGTGAAGAATTGCTTCAATACCCTGGCTTGCACGTCCACTAATTCTACAATGTTGTGTCATAAACTTGCCCAGTTCTAATCTGTTCTCCCTTTTGAGAAATTAAACCATTTGAGCTTAGATTTATAAACTCTCTGAAAACCTATTCCTTCTCTTCAGACACTACTATGATTCTCTCAAGATAGTGTTTTCCCTTGCTACAGTAGAAGTGTTAAATTAAGCTTTGCTTGATCCAGGAGTTTTTCTGGTAGTCTTTTGCAGAAAGGTGAGAACTCATGCACTTTATGAATACCGTGGGAAGCGGGGCATGGTGGCTCACTCCTGTTATCTTAGCATTCTTGAAGGGTGAGGAGGAAGGTTCACTTGAGCTGATGAGGTTAAAACCAGCTTGAGCAAGAATGAGACCCCATCTTTACTAAAAATAGGAAAACCAGCTGGGTGTGGCAAGCCCCTATAGTCCCTCCTTCTCTGGGGGCCGAGGCAAGAGGATTGCATGAGCCCAGGAGTTTGAGGTTGCTGGGAGCTACCATGCCCCTGTACTCTAGCCTGGGCAACAGACTGAGGCTCTATCTCAAGAAAAACCCCCCAAAAACAAAAGAACACACTATGGAAAGAAAAATGATAAAGTAGGAAAAATTATTTTGAATTCATATATAGACAAACAATAGTATCCTAAGTCATTTAAAACCATAACAAATTAAACAGAAACAATTGAAAAGGGGTAACCCACATGGAAACGGTGTACACAAAATAAAATAGCTGTAAAACGAGCAGCACTGCTTTAACACAATAATCCTTTGGAGGAAGAGAGATCTTTCTTTCACTTCTGAATGGTGGGGAGTGGGTACATGCCCGGCAGGGAGGCCAGGCCCCTTCCACCCAGCGCCCACAGGGATAGTGTCGGGCCCACAAAGACGGCAGTGGTCTCAGAGGGAGGCTGATGGACTAATGTGGAGGCACCGGTAGGGCAGCTTTGTGCCGGTAGCAGAGAACTTCTGTGGATCCAATGAAAGTCAAGTCCCAGCAGTATAATGATAAGATGCTGAAGTCACCATGAGGCTGTCAGGGCCTATTTATTAGCATATGTGTTATTCCTCTGCAACCCTGCCCCTGGGAAGCCCTGAATTCAGGAAGACTTGGCAGAAATTTAGAGGTTTAGTAAAAGTGGCCTTACTCACTGGGCCACAGATGCCGCCCGACATTAATGGATTTGAATATAATGAATAAAATGTGGCCTCTAGAAGCAGCATTTAAACTTAAGGATATTGTTGCTTCTAACCCATATCCTAAGAACTAGGTTCCAAAAACATTTACTGTGTAACTTTCCTCCATCAAGCCAGGAGCGGCAAGCAGAGGCAGTGATCGGAAACAGGTGGCATCTAAATATTTCATTAATTCCTCCAGGCCCGTCTGCTTATTTTCACTTTACTTCCATCTTCACTGTTGTAACCTAACACAATATTTCTTGTCTGTGGTCATATTCGGTCCTTCCGAGTCCTCGTTCAAAGTTATTTTTCTTTAGCCAGTGGCAGGAAGTGTGGCTGGCAGTTTTGGCTGGAGCTGGACTCCCAGCCCTGCTGCTCCAGGCAGGACCAGACAGGTGGCTGGAAGCATCTTTGCAAAGCAGCTGGTACCACAGAAACCAACATACTCCACCAACACCTTCACCTTCCCTTTGCACCTCAAGTCTGCATGATGTCATTGTCAGAGTTTGAAACAACCAGTACCATAGGAGGAGTCTATTAATTATGAAAATCAAACAAAAAGCCCTTTGGAATCAATTCCCTATCCTCACATTGCATTGCAATTGAAGCATAACATAAACAATTGTATGGAGTCATGGTTTCAGCCTGTTGTTAATTATGACTTTCTAAACTTCTAACATTTACTGTCTTTATCACTTTTGGAAGTAAGAAAAACGGTCTTAATTTTGTGTATCATGTAATCGTTTAATAGATGTTTGTAGCTGTATTCTAAATGTCAATTTTCTTATGGAACATTGAAAACATTTTGAACGAAGATTAAATTTTTCTACCAAAGTATTTTGTATTAGAAAAAGGAGGAGAATTATGCTTCTTGAAGATGACAATGCTTTATGAAGTGCTGTTGATTTATCTCAGCCCTGACAGTAACTCTGGGATCCACATGCCGATGAAAACACGGATCCCGACATTCATCCCACGGGTTGAGGGTTTCCCTCACAATCAAGCCTACCCAGAACCTCAGAATGTGACCTTCTTTGGAAAAAATATCTTTGCAGATATAATTATTTAAGAAGAGGTAATAAAGGATTGGGGTGGTCCCTAAACCCAATGACTGGTGTCATTATATGAAGGCCACGTGAAAACGTGTAGGGGAGAAATCATAAGACGATTTGCTCTTCAGAGACCAGAAGACAACAAACCCCCAAACCCTTAAATTCAGAATCCCAGCTTCCAGAACTGTGAGAGAATAAATGGTGGTTGTTTTAAGCCACTTAGCTTGTGGTACTTTGTTATGACAGCTCTAAAAACTCAGATTTTGGGACGAGGGAGGGAGGTGCTGCTGTAACAATTACTTAAAACTGTGACGGTGTCTCTGGACCTGAGTGGTGGAGGATTGAAGTGATCCCTAAATCGAGTGGATAATATCCTAATGAGAAGGTCGTGGGAAAATGTGCATGGAAGGAGGCCGTGTGAAGACAGAGGCAGACATTAGACGGGTGCTCCTACACATCAATGAACACTGAAGGTTTCTGGCAAGCACCCAACCCCAGGTGAGAGGCCTGGGACATTTATTTCTTGCGCCTGCAGAGGGAACTTGCCTCACTGCCTCCTGACTTCTCTCTGGCCTTCAGAGCCGTGAAAAAATAAACTTTTGTTGTTTTAGTCACGGGGTTTGTCGTACTTTATTATGCCAGCACTAGGAAATTAACATATTTCCTTAAAGAAAATACACAACATAAGCATGTTTTATATTCAATTTAATTTTCCTGCAAAACATCTTTTGCAATCCCTGACCGACATTACTGATACACCAACAGTTACGAATTTCTAGGCACTGTCGCATTAAGAATCCTCGTACCTGCTGTGAAATTGGCGTGGTTACTTCTAGCTTAGGGATTGGGATATTTCTGTAACAAAAAGGGGGAAAGACTCCTACAAAATTAAGTAGGAGAGCCAGTATTTGAATTGCATTTGTTTTTAAGTCCAGCATACTTACGTAGTCTATTTATTAATTTAAGAGGAGGGAAAAACGAATTACCGTAATGTATAACAAAATTTTAAATCACATTGAGCAGCAGAAAAAGCACTCCCCCTATCAGGGTGCAATCTCTGCATATTTACTTTTCTTCTTGTAGCCTGCAAGGTGTTGCCCATCGCGTTATCCGTCAGGAGGAGCTTACAAATTCATTTAAGAAGTACAAGCACACTCAAGGGCACCATGGAGTCAATTTCTTTTTCAAAGAGCGTTTTCTCTGACATCTCAAAGCTTTCATGGTTAAGCGAGCCTAATGACAACACTTTACTTCAGGTATTGACCGGTACCGCAAATAGAAGAGCAATGGAGAGGTTCTCCTAAAGAGAAGCAGCTGAACAAATGCATAACTCTCTCTTTAAGTGGAGTTTTCCCTTTACCCTATATTGGTTCAAGCCTGTGAACCTTAGTGGCAGACAGAGTGATAGGAAAATAACTCTTACTTTGTAAGAGGGGCATCTCTTATGCCGATGGGGCCAGAAATAGTGGCATGGCAGTTCGTTAAGGACATAAAATGGTGTTTGCATTGAGAAGAGAGAGCGTGTGGCTCATCTAAAACTGAAGTTACATCCATCATTGGGATTCAGGCCTACTGCGTATGTCAGGGTGATTTGTGTGGCAGAGAACTGGAGACCCTTTTGGGGGAGAATTCATTTGAACGCTTGAGGAGCACATGAATATAAGCCTCCTCTATTAACAAAGCTTTCGTTCTAAAGAAGAGGTATATTAGTTTGCTAGATCACCACAGCAAAGCACGCATATGGGGTAGTTTGCACAACAGAAACATATTTTCTCACAGCTCTGAAGGATGAAAATCTGAAATCAATGTTTCCACATGATTTTCCTCTGTACACGTCTGTCTCAAAATTTCTTCTTCTTGTAAAAACACAAATCATTTTGTGTTTTTACAAGAAGAGATTAGGGCCTACCCTAGTTATTTCATTTTAACTTAATTACGTGTTGAAAAATCCAATATCCCAGTATGGTACCATCTGAGGAACTGGGGGTTAGAACATCAATATATGAATTGGGGGGGGGGGACAAAATTCTGCTGATGGCAGGAGGAATGATGTAGGTACAATACAGTACCTATAAAAAATTATCCCCTGGTTCAGATGTCCATAAATTTGTGTCTGTTTCCCCTGGAGGTGATCAAGCACTGTCATAATAACGAAAGTGAGAAGGAAGTCCAATTCTGCACAGAACACAGTGCCCACGAAGGATCTATGGGGTTTAGAGCTCAAAAGCAGCAGAAGGAATGGAAACAGCGTCCACAGACCTTACCGAGAACTTGCTTCCCACTCTTCCTCGACACACCTGCTCCTGAGTCCAGTTGATCAGTAGCTGCTAAACCCTGGGCTCAGGCCCAGCCTCGATGTCATCACACCTGAGCCATCAGGAATTTGAACAGTGAAAATTATGTGAAAAAAATGGACTTGGCCTGACCATCCTCAGTTTTCCTTTCATAGTCTTAAGGGTAATTTTTTGCCCACAAAATAGTCATGAGCTGCTCTTATGGTTTTATGTTTTAATAAAGTTTTGAGACAATAGTTTTTGCCTTTCTTTCCCATCGTGGCTCTCTAAGATGTCCATCTCCTGGGAGTGACTATCTCCTGGAAGAAGAGGAGCAGGGAAAGCCCATAGGCAGTGAAACGGTATTGGTGGCAATTGCAGGGATTGGTAAAAGTGATTCCAATGTCTGATGGAGGGAGTTCAGCTATGGGAAAAAGACATCAGTGAGACAGCCTTTGTACAGTTTTAAAAGGGAGTAATTTTAGTCACAGACATCCCTGTGGTGGAAAGTGAATCTGGAGATGAAAAAGAGCAGGATCCACGTGGTTCACAGCATACAGCCTTGGGGAATGTAGATTTGGTTTAGAAAACCTTAACAGGGACTGAAGTTTCAGTGACAGCAAAGTGAGGGGCAATTGATATAAATGAGCTATTATTATTGACTGGGCCCAAGGCCACATGTCTGTAACATTCCAGTGAATGATACTTTCTGAAGGTGGATTCCAGTGGGAACCATTCACACTGTATTTTTCAGAAATGGTCCCGCCAATAACAGTGAAACTGCTCACATGTGTGAAATACAACCCGATTTTAAGACTTAATGTGGGTTGGCCTAAAGAAGCACTTAGATATTCATATTAATTTACAGTTTAAAAACATATTTTTAATTGTACCATTATATTTTTATCTTTTACCCTCACAAATCATATTATTATATAATACAATTATATTACATTGTTTATATTTAATGAAAAGAAAATCAAAAAGTCATTTTGTTATTATTCCTATAACATATTGAAATAGCATAATTCTTAGCACGTAGTAAGTACTCAATAAATAGATGATGATAAATAACTCATGCATAACATAAACCTGTAAAAATCATGTATTCAAATAAATTTCTAATTATCAAGAAAAGGCTCATATGTTTTTCATGGATATGATAGTTCTATTCATGGTCAACCATACCAGTAAGAATAGTTAGTTGTATTTTACAATTGCATAAAGATAAGAAAAACTTCCATGCTCTAAACTGTTTATGGAAAACTGATAGCCCATTAAAAGTGTGAACTGAGTTAGTACTACACTCCATTGTGAATAAATGATATTGTGTTTTACTTTCTACTAGTAGAATGATAAGAGGAAAATAATCGTGGAAAAACTTCCTCATCTTGAGACAAAAATAATTTCATACTCTTTTTGGTGCTGAAGAATCAGTAGTATTAGGGGAATTCTCTGCATCTAGGGATTTAGATTCTGTATTTGATTATTTTCTCTTAAGAATCACACTACAGTGGTGTCAGTTGGGAAAATATATCTAATTAATTGTATGGTTTTATAGGGGAAGATGGTATATGGCTCACGATTTGCTCCCTTGCAAATAATAGAATCTCAAATCAAACTGGCTTAAAAAAAAGAATTTACAGGGCAAACATGACTGAACACAGGAATTCATGTCCAAGCAAGAGGTTTCTATCATTTCCAGTAGCTGCTCTATTTTCCTTTTATTGTCCTTATTCACTGAGCTACTGCCCACATTGAGGGTTCCCAAGTTCTTCAGATTAACAGCTTAGTTACCCCAGAAGAACAATAACTCTTCTCCGTAGCCCTTCTGAAGTTTCGGGTATGACTGTAACTGATCATAACACATTTATTTGTCTACTCGTGAACAAATCACTATAACCCCAGCTCTCAAGCTAGTGGGAAGAATGTGTGCCCTTCTGAACACCACAAATTCCTATTAGATTAGAGGTTATTTCCCCAAAGGAAAATCATGTTCTCTTATAGAACTAAGTGGAACTAGGTGTTGGGGAGACAATAACAATAGAACCAGACTCTAGCTCTCAATGCAGGCTGAAACCAAGTCACTTGCCAGAGTGAACTAAAGTGACTTTACAAGGAAAAGCAAATTGAGTCTGAGATTCCTGAGTCTTAGGCCAGAATTTTTCAATTGTCCCTCACTGTCAGTTTTTAATATGGAGAGTAAATAAGATCACGAGCTTAATTGTCCTTTGAAAAGTAATAATGTGCAAAATAAATGGCTATTATCTATAATCTCTAGGTGTTACTCATGAAAGGTCCAGATGTCCAGATTTAATTTGTACATTTAAAATTTATTCAACCTGGAGGAGTGTGTTATTTAAGGTATTTGGAAAATATGCTGCCAGGGGGATTTTCGAACTGATAATCATCTTTTGAGTTAGGACAATAAGGTTTTGTCTCTGAAGTAGAGGCTGAGACGTGCTTGGGTAATGTATTCTTTCCAATATGGTTCCACAGATCTCCATGAATCCCTTCATAGTGACTGTCTGGCCCACTACTCAGGTCTTTCGAGTACATCAGACTTCACTAGGATCAACTTTCTAGCTTGGGAATGGGTGCCAATATCTCACTCTTTCAAAATTCTGACCTACTTTTCTTCCTAGAGAAAATTATTCCTCTTTGTTGCTTCTTCCAGAGGAATCACATCTCGTATCTCTTCTAAAAATAGATTTTCTTCTTTTCTGGCAAGAAATATTTATGGCCTATGAAGTCCACGTTCGGAGACATTCACTACCTAAAGCCGATTTTTTCCCTGATGAAAGAGAAACTTTAATATTTAAAATTCCTGTAGAAGTGAGAAGAAATTTTGTGTTTCATCCTTGTATTATAGAAAAGCAAATAATACAATTGCATTTTCATAGTAAAACAGTTTAAATTATTCGAGCATAATTACATGTTATAATTTTGGAAAATATAGGTAATTGCCTATTATAATTAAGAGGTTTTTGGAAAATGTGATGGAAGTTTAACATTTTAACACAAAGAAACCACCCACAAAATATTTATAAAGTCAAAATCAAATAATCTAAAGATAACATGTATTTAAATAATTATTCTTACTATAACCAAATCTAGGCAAGCCAAAACATCAGTGGATTACGTAATAGAGCTCTAAATATTTAGAACAGAAAGGCACTTTGGAAGCTGTCATTTCCCTTTAATCAAGTTTACAGATCAAGAAATTGTTTGGAATAATATTTGAAAATTGATATCTGTAACTAGTTAGGGTGCCTGCATTATAACACATTATTACAACCAAAAGAACTGCCGGTCTCAGCCTTTTAAAAAAGAAGAGATTTCTACAGAAACCAAGAGATAACAGAGAAAATAAAAAGAAAAACATCACGGGAAATTTTAGTTTCTGTTACCTATAGCTATTGTAAGTGGTAAACACCTTAGCTTAACTCCTAGCTAGACAAACATAAAAGCCCACACTGAAGCCTAATTTGCCACAGTTCTCTTTTAGAACATTAGGTCCAACTTTAAACAAGAAATTATACAGCATAGGAAAAGACAAAAATCAAAGTTTTACATGACAGAGACAGCATTAGAATCAGACTCATATGTAAAAGAGATTTTATTATCATTATTATTATTATTATTATTATTTGGGATTATTTGAGGGTACAAAGAATTAGGTTACACTGATTGCATTTGTTAGGTGAAGTCCCTCTTATAATTGTGCCCTGCCCCCCAAAGGTCTTTCTTACGCCGTGACCCCCCATCTTCCTCCCACCTCCCCTCTCCCCACTCCCCATTCCCCCACACCCCCCACCGTGTATGAGATTACCTACTGCCTTCCTATCAGAATTGAGTGCATAGGATTCTTGCTTCTCTATTTTTGTGATGCTTTACTAAGAAGAATGTGTTCCAAATCCATCTGGCTTAATACAAAAGATGTAAAGTCTCCACCTTCTTAAACGCCCGAATAGCATTCCATGGTGTACATATACCACAGTTTGTTAATTCATTCCTGGGTTGGTGGGCATTTAGGTTGTTTCCACATTTTGGTGATTGTAAATTGAGCTGTAATAAACAGTCTAGTAAAAATGTCCTTATGATTAAATGACCTTTTTTTCTTCTTGGTAGATGCCTAGTGATGGGATTGCAGGATCTAATGGAAAGTCTGATTTGAGTTCTTTGAGGATTCTCCATACTTTCTTCCAAAAAGGCTATCTTAGTTTGCAGTTCCACCAGCAGGGTAAAAGTGTCCCCTTCTCTCCACATCTGTAACAGCATCTTCAGCTCTGCGACTTTGTGATGTGGGCTGTTTTCACTGGGGATAGGTGATATCTCAAAGTGGTTTAGATTTGCATTTCTCTGATGATCAGGGAAGATGAGCATTTTTCCAAATATTTGTTAATAATTTGTCTGTCTTCATCAGAGAAGGTTCTATTCATATCTCTTGACCATTGATAGATAGGATTTTTTATTCTTTTTTTGTCGATTAATTTGAGTTCTTTGTAGAGTCTAGTTATCAACTCTTTGTCAAATTCATACCCTGCAAATATCTTTTGCCATTCTGAAGTTTGTCTTTTTGCTTTACTTCTTGTGCCCTTAGCTGTGCAGAAGCTTTTTATCATAATTAAGTCCCATTGGTTACTTTTTGTCATTGTTGCAATGGCTACTGATGTCTTTGTCAAAAAATCTTACCCCAGCCAAACATCATCAAGAGTTTTCCCCACACTTTCTTCCAAGATTTTTATCATTTCATATCTTAGACTTAAGTATTTTATCCATCCTGAGTAAATTTTTGTAAGTGGTGAAAGGCGTGGGTTGATTATGAGTCTTACATGTGGCTAGCCACTTCTCCCAGCACCATTTGTTGAATAGGGATTCTTTTCCCCACTGTATGCTTTCATTAGGTTTTCCAAAGATCAGATGGCAAGTAGAAACTGGTTTTGACTCTTGGCTTTTTATTCTGTTCCATATGTCTATGTCTCTATTTTTGTCCCAATACCGTGCTAATTTTTGTCACTGGGGACTTGTAATATAGCCAGAGCCCAGTTGGGTGATGCCTCTGTCTTTGTGTTTATTACTAAGAATAACCATAGCTATACAGAGATTTTTTTAAGGTTCCATACAAAACAAAGTACTATTTTTTCCAGTTCTTTAAAATGTTATGTTGGTACATTAATGGAGATTGCATTGAATTATAGATTGCTTTGGGTAGAATAGACATTTTGACAAGGTTGATTCTTCCCAGCCAAGAGCATGTTATGTTCTTTCATTTGTTAACGTCTTCTGTAATTTCTTTCCTTAAGGTTTCATAATTCTCTTGGAAAAGATCTTTCACCTCTTTTATTAGTATATTTGTAAGTATTTCATTTTCTTTAAAGCTACTGTGAAGGGAATTGTGTCCTTGATTTGCTTCTCAACTTCACGGTTATTAAGATCTACAAAGGCTACTGATTTGTGGATATTGATTTTGTATCCTGAGATGTTATTGTATTTCCTGATCACTTCCAGGAGTTTTGTGGTTGAGTCTCAGGGATTTTCTAAGTATAAGATTGTATCATCAGCAAAGGGCGAGAGTTTGACCTCCTCTGTCACCATTTGGAAGCCCTTTATACCATTCTTTTTTCTGACTTTATTGACCAGACCTTTCAGAAATATGTTGAATGATAGTGGTAATGGTAGAAAACCTTGTCTGGTTCTAGTTCTAAGTGGAAAAGCTTTCAGTTTTACTCCATTTGCTATGATGTTAGTTATGGGTTTCTCGTAAATGGCTTCAATCAGCTTAAGATATGTGCCACCTATGCCTGTTTTCTTAAGTGTTCTTATTAGAAAAGAATGCTGGATTTTGTCAAATGCTTTTTCTGCATTTACTGAGAGGATCATATGATCTTTGTCTTTGCTTCTATTGATATGATGTATTACATTTATGGATTTGTGTATGTTAAACCAGCCTTGCATCCTTGGGATAAAGCTTACTTGATCATGATATATGTTTTTTTTCAATGTGTAGCTGCAATTTATTGCTAATATTTTGTTAATTTTTTTTTTGAGACAGAGCCTCAAGCTGTCACCGTGGATAGAGTTCTGTGACATCACAGCTCACAGAAACCTCCAATTCCTGGGCTCAAGTGAGTCTCCTGCCTCCACCTTCCAAGTAGCTGGGACTACAGGTGCCCACCACAATGCCTGACCATTTTTCGGTTGCAGCCGTCATTTTTGTTTGGTGGGCCCAGGTTCAGCTCAGGTGTATGTGGCTGGCGCCTTAGCCCATTGAGCCACAGGCACCAAGCCTTGTTGAATATTTTTGCATCAATATTCATTAATGAAATTGGTCTGCAGTTCTCCTTTTTGATTGTGTCCTTTCCTGGTTTTGAAATCAAGGTGATGTTTGCTTCATAGAACATGTTGTATAAGATTCCTTCCTTCTCAATGTTTTGGAATGGGTTCTGCGAGCTCATCTTTGATGGTTTGATAGAATTCTGAAGTTAAGCCATCTGATCCTGAGATATTTTTTGTTGTTGTTGGAAGCTCTTTTACTGTTACTTTAATCTCCCTGCTTGATATTAGTCCATTCAAGAGATTTATTTCCTTCTGGTTAAGTATAGGAAGATGGTGTAATTCCAGGAATTACTTCATTTCCTCTATATTGTCAAGTTTCTGGGCATTGAGTTTCTGGCAGGAGTCTAAGTTAATTTCTCATATCTTTGTGGTATCAGATGTTATTTCCCTCTTTTCACTTCCAATTGAAGTTATTAAAGATTTTGATTTTCCATTTCTGGTTAATCTAGCCAATGGTTTATTGATTTTATTTATCTTTTCAAAGAACCAACTTTTGTTTTATTACTTTTCTGAATGGTTCTTTCATTTTCAATATCATTTATTTCTGATTTAATTTTGGTTATTTCCTTTCTTCTGCTAGGTTTGGGATTGGATTACTCTTCCTTTTCCATATCTATAAAGTGATTCATTAGGTTGTTGATGTGCTCTCTTTCTGTTTTTTGGATGTAGGCATCTAATGAAATACATTTCCTTCTTAGGACTGCTTTTGCAGTTTCCCATAGGTTTTGGTAGCTTGATTCTTCATTGTGTTATGCTCTGGAACTTACTAATTTCCTTTTTTA
>CAUYRH010162845.1:0-15786 GCA_963574655.1 Perodicticus potto | reverse complement strand
GAAGAAATTTACCAACTACTTTCAATCTAAAATTTTGCTTCAAAAAAGTATCCAATGTACTCAGCCCTACTATGAAGCTAATTTATAGCTTTCATATGAAGGCTATAACCCAACTATAGCACAAGAATATGGGGAAAGGGGCAAGGGAGGGGAGGGGAGGGCAGAGGTTGAGGTGGAGGGAGGGTAATTGGTGGGGCCACACCTACGGTGCATCTTGGAAGGGTACAGGCGAACCTTACTAATGCAGAATACAAATGTCTTCATACTATAACAAAGAAAATGCCATGAAGGCTACGTTAAACAGTTTGATGAAAATATTTCAGATTATATATGAAACTAGCACATTGTACCCCTTGATTGCACTAATGCATGCAGCTATGATTTAAAAATAATAAAAAAATAAATAAATACAATTTTGCTTCAATTTTATTCACTGTACATGAGACCAGTTGTCAACTTTGTCCTCATGTTCCAGAAACTCTATTTCTGCCCTATTCTTTTGATTTTCACATATTATTGTATTCTGAGTAGCAGTTCCTCCCAAAACAAATTCTGTATAATTTTTGACACTGTGTCTCAATAACATGGATGATAACTCACCCTTAGTTCTCTCAACAACTGTGTACCTGTGGAGACAGTGTTTCCTTTTAGTTAAAAAATAAATAAATAAAATAAACAAAAATGCAGTAACTAAATCTAGTCCTATGAGGGTAATCGAAAGTACGTAAAATACTTGATGGCTTAGAAGACGACGTGAGATAGGGTTATTTTCCATGCACTATATATTAAATTTTGAAAAGAGGCAGTACTAATTTTTATGCTTAAAGCTTGGTCCTCAGATACTATAAATGATGTTAGTCTATTGAAAACTATTTATTTGAAAGAAATCTGAAACTTTTTCTGACTCTATAAAAATAGTAAACAGTGTGCATTTTCCCCAAGAGAAATAATGGCAGTAACACAAATAAAATATGGTATTCTAGCAAAATATTTTGTTAACGAGGCATTAAGTTCACTAGTTCCTATTTCAATCATTCTCAGTCTCCAACTATGGAATTCAGATAGGAACATACATTTTACAATTGTCGTGAACATTCAAAACAATTTACAATTTGCATTGATTTATTTATTTGTTGGTCATTGAGCTTCTTCATTTTGTGAGTGATTAGAATTTTCAATTACTTTGAAAAACAATATAGTCAACAGCAACAATCCTAACATTGAGTACACAGACTAAAGAGGTTACACAAATTGCCTATCTCACTAAATGACAAAAATAGTGGGCGGTGTCTGTGGCTCAAAGGAGTGCTGGGCAGCACCTGTGACTCAGTAAGTCATAAATTTATAACTTTTTAAACCCCTAAATTTGAGGTGATACATTATAGCAGTCACAGAAGCAATTATGAATTTAACCTATACCTTCTCTGAGTAGGACAACCTGAATGCTAAAAAGATCCTGATCGTTACTGTAACATTTTTGGGTTAAATAAAGATGCAGACTTTATTTCTAACTTAGTAATTAGGTGTCAATGCTGTTATAGCTTTAAAAATGTTTCAAAACATTAAGAAGATAAATTCAATGAGTTACCAACCCCTCTGGTCAATTGCCTGTCTGAATGGCATTTTGTTCCTTTCACAACCTTGGTCCTATGTTATTAGCCCATGCAAATATATTGACCCCTCCCCTGACTCTTTTTAAACTCAGACTTCTGGATTTTATCACCTAGGAGAATGGTACTATCTCTCAAGAAGAATTTTTTGAGATTCTAAAGGCCATTTATGTTGTTTTGTTTTTAAATTTTAGATTAATATGAAGATACTAATGATTAGGTTACATTGCTTGTGCTTGTTAAGAAAAGTTAAAGTTGTAGTTGCGCCCTTCACCCAGAGGTATGCTGTATACCCTTACATTGTGCACCTTAGGTGAGAGCCCACCAGACCAGCTCCTTCCTCCCCTTCACCCCTGTTGAATTTAATTGTGTTTTTTTCTTATGTAGGTGTATAGATGTTTTCTATTGGTTTCCTATTAGTATTAGGTACAGTGGATACTTGATTTTCCATTCTCGTGATATTTTGCTAAAAATAATGTTCTTCAACTCCAAGTTAATACAAAAGATGTAAAGTCTCTATTATTTTTTATGGCTTAATAGTCTCCCATGGTATATATTACCACAGTTTATTGATCCATTCATGAGTTAGTGGCTCTTGGATTGATTCCACATCTTGGCAACTATGAACTGAGCTGAGATAAACATTGTAGTGCCAATGTCCTCATGGTAAAATAATTTTATTTGTTCTGGGTCGATGCCAAGTAATGGCATTGTGAGACCTAATGGAAGTTCTAATTATGTTCTTTGAGGGGTTTCCATGCTTCTTTCCATAGAGACTGTATTAATTTGTAATCCCAACCACAGTGTAAAAGTGTTTCCTTGTCTCCACATTCACAACAGCATCTGCAGTTTTAGGACTTTGCGATGTGGGCTAATCTTACTGGGGTTAGGTGATATCTCAGGGTGGTTTTAATTTGCATTTTTCTTATAATTAGGGATAATGAACATTTTTTTATATGTTTGTTGACCTTTTATCTGTCTTCAGAGAAGGTTCTATTTACGTATCTTGCCCAGTGATAGATGGGATTATTTGCTCTTTTTTTGTTGTTGTTGTTGATTAAACTTGAGTTATTTGTAGATTCTAGTTATCAGCCCTTTGTCAGATTTGCATCATGTAAATATCTTCTCCCATTCTGAAGGTTGTCTGATAGCTTTAGTTTTTCTACTCTTAGCTGTAAAGAAACTTTTTAGCTTGATAATGTCCCATTTATTTATTTCTGGTGTTGCTTCAATTTCCAAGGGAGTCTTCTTTATAAAATCTTTTACCAAGCTGATATTGTCAATTTGTGTTAAATCTCTTATCCAGTGAGAGTCAATTTTTTTAAGTGGTGAGGGGTGAAAACTCTAGACTAGTCTCATTAATGAATATAGACAGAATAGTCAATAAAATCTTAGTGAGCCGAATGCAGCTATTCATTAGGTAGGCTTTATCTCAGGGACACAAAAGTTGGTTCAACATACATAAATCCATAAATGTAATTCATCACATAAATAGAAGCAAAAAAAAAAAAAAGACCATATTATCCTCTCAATAGACGCCAAAGAAGCATTCAACAAAATTCAACATCCTTTTCTGTCAAGAACCCTTATGAAAATAGACATAAACGGGACATTTCTTAAACTGATAGAGGCCATCTATAACAAAATACAGCAAATATTATATCAAATGGAGTAAAACTCAAAGGATTTTCCACTTAGAACCGGACCCAGACAAGGATCACCACTGCTCTTCAACGTACAGCTGTAAGTTCTAGTCAATGCAATTAATCAAGAGAAGGACGTGAAGGGTATTCCACTGGGGAGAGAGGAGGCCAAACTTTCACTCTTTGTGGATGATATGATCTTATACTTAGAAAACACTAAGAAATCAAGCACAAGTGGCTGAAAGGGATTAAGGAATATGGTAATGTCTTGGGATATAAAATTAATGTCCACAAATCAGTAGCCTTCATATCCAGCAATTATATTCAAGCTGAGAATCAAATCAATGACATAATGTCCTTCACACTAGCTTCAAAGAGTACCTGGGGATATGCTTAACAAAGGACATGCAGGATCTCTATAGAGGGAACTAGGAAACCCTGAGAAAAGAAAGAGCAGAAGACATTATCAAATGGAAGAACATAACTATAATCATGACTGAGAAGAATTAAAATTGTTAAAATGTCCATACTACTCAGGCCATCCCAATCAAATCACCAATTTCATATTTTGAGGAATTTGAAAACCTAGGAATGCATTTCACATAGAAGCAGAAAAAAAAAATGAAATAGCCAACACAATTCTAAGAAACAAAAATAAATCTGGAGACATCATGTTAATAGATCTCAGGTTATAACACAAGTCGATAGTAATCAAAACAACATGATATTGGTGCAAAAATAGGCTACAGATCCATGGAATACACATGAGAACTTAGAGATGAAATCAGCCACATTTCACCTTCTGATCTTCAATATACCAAACAAAAGCATAAATTGGGAGAAAGAACCTTATTTAATAAATGGTTCTGGGAGAGTTGGTTAGTCACATGTAGGGGCCATTTCTTTTTATTTTTTCAGTGATTGAGATGGCATTTAGTGGCCAAAGAACAGGGATCTAAAACATCTTACAGTGTTCTAGACAGTTTTGTACATGAAAGAACTGTTCTTTTCAAAATGCTACTAGCAGTGTTGTTGAGAATTACTGCAATGATTCTTTCTTATTTCCTTTTACACTTAGCCCTTTATTTAATCTGAAACTACATAGCTCTATGTTGATGTTATTTCAATCTTTGCTTTTAACTTTCCCCATAGTGGAGAAATTCTGCCCTGTTGCAACCTGGAGGAAGTTGAGATTTCTTTGACCCTGAAACGTCTTGTCTTTCTGAATTGTTCCATGGGCCCCTTAATCATATTCTTGGTAAACTGATTTTCTATTGGATAATTATTATTTAACATTTTTAAGATCATGTATACATGCTTCCTTTTTTTGTAATGCTTTTGTGAATATGAGTAGGGAGAACCTGTGAGCCTTTTAAACTTTCTCTTTTATAAAGATATATTTTTGCATTCCTTTCTTGGGGGAAAAGGTTGCTAATGTTTCTTTTTTCCTCTTAGGTTGAATTATTAGGGTTTTTTTTTTTTTGGTAGTGGTGTTGTTTTTCTTTTATTCCTGTATTTTTAGACAGAAAATTTCTGTAATCCTGACTCCTTCTTTTTTTCTTTACTAAGAACAGTGTTTCCCCATTTGACCTTCTTTGATGATGAAAATGTTGTATATTCTGCATTTTCCACACAGTTCACAGCATATATATACACTTAAAATGTCCCTAGTGTAATTGAAGAACCAAATTTTTAATTTTACTTGGTTTAAATTAATATGTATTTGTAAAGCCATATCTAGTTAATGGCTAGCATATTGGACACTATAAACTTAAGATCAGATTTTTTTTCTTCCCAACATAACACTCCAGAAAGCTACTTTAAGTCAAGTAGCTTTGCACATGAGATAAACTCTAGCTGCCATGCTGTCAGTCTGCTCAGGCTGACATACCAATATACCATGTACTAGGTGGCTTAAGCAATAGAAATGTATTCCTTATAGTTCTAGAGGCTGGAAAGTCCAAGTTCAAGCTTCTTGCCAATTAGATTTCTAGTAAGGGCTCTCTTCTTAACTTACAGACAGCAGCCTTCTCATTGTGTCCTCACAAACCAGAGAAAGAGAGAGCCAGAGTGTGTGGACATGAGAGAGAATGCTAGCTCTCTTCTCATAAAGGCACTAATCCTATTGGATCAGGGTTCCACCCTTGTAATCTCAACAGATGCTAATTACTTTGTTGCTCCAAACATATTCAGAGTTAACACTTTGACATATGAATTAGGGGAGGATAGAATTCTCTACATAGAATGTGCTTAAACTAGATTACATCTTTCTTAAGAGTGAAAACATTATCTTATTCTTTTTGTATCTTTTTTATTTGTACATGCTGCTTATAATGCCTGACATATCCTCAGAACCTCAAAAATAATTTTTTTTTTTCAGCTGTGACTCCAGACAGGATCCAAAGAGGAGTTTTAAAAATCTCTTCTCTGGGTTTTATGGAGATTTACTTTACCCTTCTGTGTTAGCCTTTTAAAGCACTGCATCTCAAAAATAATTTTTGCATGAACGAGTTTATATATAATGGGCAATTGGAATTTTAAATAAAAACATATAAAAACATTATCAAAAGCTGTATTTTATCACAAAGGAGTATACTTTTATTCTATGTCATTAGTCTTTTCTTAAAATTTTCTAATTAATATGAGGGTACACACACTTAGGCCACATTTCTTGTATTTGTAAGGCAAAGTCTAAGTTGTAGCTGTGTCTCTCACAGGGAGTGTGTTTTATACACCTGCACATTGTTCCCACTGGGAAGGAAATCACTGACTCTCCCTTCCCCCTCCCTTCTTCTGAATTCAATTGAGTTTTTCTCTCATGTGAGCACCTTGTTGTTAATTTACAAGTTTCAAATTAGTATTGAGTACACAAGAGGCCTGTTTTTTCATTCTTGTAATAGTTTACTTGAGAGAGTGTCCTCTAAATCCATGTAAGTTATAACAAAGGATATAAAAATCTCCATCTTTTTATGGGTGAATAATATTCCATAGTATACATATACCACCATTTATCATTCCATTCATGTGTTAAAGGGCACTTGGGTTGTTTCCACATCTTTGCAATTGTAAATTGGGCTGCTATAAATATTCAAGTGCATGTGTCCTTATGGTAAAATGATTAATTTTTTCTTTTGGGTAGATACCTAGTAATGGGGTTGAAGGATCAAGTAGAAGGTCTACTTTTATTTCTCTGAGGACTCCCCATCCTTCTTTGATAAAGGCTGTACTAGTTTGCAGTCTCACCAACAGTGTAGGAGTGTCCTCAACTCTCTGCACCCACACCAGCATCTGGGACACTGTGGTGTGGGCCATTCTCACTGGGGCTAGGTGAGATCTCAAAGTGGTTTTGATTTGCATTTCTCTTAAAGATTGCTGGATTTTCCTCTTTTTCTTTTCTTCATTTTCTGTCTTGATTTCTTCTTTTACCTGTTGCAGTTTAAGGACAGAATATAGGAGATATAAATCAATATTTCTCAAAGTAAATTCCCAAGACCAGACATATCAGTGTGACCTGGGAATTTGCTAGAGATGCAGATTCTCAAACCAGATCTCAGGACAACTGAATCATAGATGGGAGAGGTGGGGCCTGGCAATGTTTGTTTTAACAGGTCCTATACACAGTTCTTTGATATATACCATTGACTCTGCTATGGTTGTAGATGAAGCTTATGTTTCATAAAATCTTTATGATTTATAAGAAATGAATGCCTGAGTTTTCATTAATTCAGCAAATACTCACTTATTATTTCTTAGAAGGCCCTAGACTCAGCAGTTGCTATTCATCTCTAAGTGGCTAATTGAACCTGTTTTGCAACCTCAGAGCAGCTTCTCTTAGTCTGGTACCATTGTTTTAGGAATAATTTATTGCTTAATCATTTTCTATTCTCTTTCTTAAAGAGTGGAAACATGTAATTTGCCCAAGTTGCTCTCATCTTTACATAATCATAGCAGGATCATACTTTGCTCTCAATTTGGATTGGTAACAAATCCCTGCTTCTAAAAGCTGTTTCAGCCAAGAATATAGATTATACACCCAAGTTGTCAGAGCGCCTACCTAGTGGTTTATTTTGATATCAAAGTAAATTTTCCTGGAAACCTTCCTTCGACACTTCCACACAATCACATTTTTGTTTCTATATTCCTCTCCCATTCTTAATCTTCCCTCTTTCTTGCTTTGCCTTTCTCCCCACACAGTTTTCAGGAAAGACGATATTATTTGAGCTCTCTCAGTTCTGATTTTCTATCTCTGGGGTTTGTGAAGCTCAAGTTAAAAGAAAAAGATCTATTACTTCTTTTCAGTTCCTAGAAATCTATTCTTCATTTTCTCCTTTTTTGTTTTACTGAGATCTACACTGTCGATGTTCTCTTTCTTTCTAACCATTTTAAGCCTAAAAACACCATTCTGTATGGCAAAAGATTTCAAGAAATGGAAGGAGTGGTCAGAATGAAAAAAAAGGGTTTTAAAATCCTATATTGATGTAGATACCTTGAGCATCGAGAATAGTGTTTGGCACCTAGCCAACATTCAATAAATATCAGTTTCCTTTCTTTCCCTGACCTTAAATAGATTTTTTTTTTTGGCCAGGGCTGGCTTTGAACCTGCCACCTCCAGTATATGTGGCCAGTGCCCTACTTCTTTGAGTCACAGGCACCACCCTAAATAGAAAGCATTTTGTAAAGCATTCTGTGGTGGAATGCATTTGTATTCAAGGAGAGTTAGGCCTCCTTAATCTCTTGCATTAGTACAGATTTGTTCAATCGCAATTAGCCTCAGAAATAGGTAAGGCAGAAAATTTGATACTTAACACACTGAACTTTGAATAGCTACAGATCGTAAAACTCAGACTTTGCCATGAAAGAGATAAAGGAAAGATGCGTTTGGTACAGAACATGGGGTGCCAGAGTAGGAAAGAGGACTTCATTAGATAGAGGACCCTTTCTATAAGCAACCAGTGGTCCATATTGCCATTCTAAGAGGAAACACATACTTGAGGAAACAGGATTGAGGGCAGGCAGTCCATAATAGCAGGATTTCTAGGTGGCAGTCTTTCTCAAAATCAAGGGCATGGTTTTGTTGTAGGTTAAGAAGTTGCATTCCAGTCAATTTCAGAACCAACTAATTATGTAAGAAAGTTTCAAGGGAAGGACTTTTCATGAACCACTCTTGTCTCAGCTGAAAAATAATTTGAAAACAATGCCTCAAGGACCTGGGCACAACGTCATTAAAGCAAATTCGTCTCACAATGAATCGTAAGGACGTAACCTGAAACTCAGTTACTAGTCATTTCAATTCCTGCTCAATCCAACCATCTTTTACTCAGATAGAATTATACAGATTTTATTGTTGGGTATATTTCTCATTAATTCAGATGCTTGACAAGAATGAGTCTACTGATAACTTGTGAAAGGGCCCCAGATTGGGAGCAGCAAGAGTGCTGGCTAAGAGATTCATAATTCCCTGAGGCAGGGCTTCTCAAACTTGAAAGCTTATCAGAATCACCTACAGGGCTTGTTAAAACAGAAAATGCTGAGCTCCCACACTAGAACATCTGACTCAGGAGATCTGTGGAGTGACCTGGGAATATGTATCTTTAAAAATTCTCAGGTAGTATTAAGAGATTTCAGGAAAAAATGAACTTAAATTCAAATTCCAGAAAAATAGCAAAAACACTTTTGTATGTTTCATATAATATATAGGACATACTCATACTAAAAACTAGCCAGTATTTGTATGAAATCAAATTTAATTAGATATACCATATTTTTTTCTGACAACCCCATTTCCACTGCATATTATTACTTCTCATCTTGGAATCACGTTTTGGGAATAATTCTTTGAGTGGATAATTGGTTGTACCTCCATTTAGAACCTACCATAAGTTTATTTTTGTAAGTTTTTTATAAAGCAATACACATACACAATAGAATCTTGAAAGGGAAGTTTTGATAAAGGTATCAGTGTACAAAATTATTAGTATACAGAGTGGTGTTGGTGCCCACTGTGGGCACCCCGTCACTGCATGAATAAAACAGCCGGGAACACGGATTGAAGGTACAAATGTCCCCAAGAGCGAGGCTTCCCTTACTCCAGGGAGAGCCCCAGGCAACTTCCCTGTGGCCTTTTATTCAAGCATTATGAAACAGGTGTGTGGGCTTACATACTAGGATCACAAGCTTAATGGTTTGTACTGCTCTTTCCCCACAGGCTCGACTCCCAGCCTGTTGCACCACAGATGACCCAAGTATAACACCCGCTTGATAATGAGCAACCAATCTTAACTCATTAATGAATACAACTGCTTGAGGGCTTGTCTTGGGGCAGCAAAACATCTCCATGCCGGCTAGGAGATTGTCTCGCTCCCAGCACCTCCCTCAAAAAATGGTTTCTGCTCCCGTAAACCTGGTGTTCAATCTCCTACAGGATGGCCATAAATTTCATGTGCAATTTAAAATAGTAAACTACTACTTTAAAACAGTAAGCTATTTTAAATTGCCCACTGACTTTATGGTCACCCTATTTTAAAAGAGGCACTGCATGATTTTGAAGTAATTATGAAGTGAATTCTGGAAACACAGGCTGTTACGCTTTATTATTTTCTACTCCTCAGTCACATGAAAGTCACATGAAATGAACCAAACAGGTGAGTGTTAAAAATTGGATGATTTTTACAAAGGTTTTCCTTGGAGAGCTTTTTATGACTCTCACTGGCCATTCCTAGAGGGAAAGGTGAAGCATTCTACCTCCAGCTTAAGATGGAATAAAAGGAGTTTCTTATTTTTTTACTTTTAGATTAATATGAGGGTAAAAAGAGTTTCAAGGAAAAAAAAAACTTTGGTGATAGAGTTTTGGGTATGTTTTGAGTTCAAACTTCATCCTAAGAGAAAAGTAGGGGGATGTGTCTCTTCTGAATTCAAGATATAAGAGTTTTAAAGAGATCACTCGGAGAGAAGTGTGTCTTTCAAATGAAGAAACAGTGGATGACTTATTGTCTCTTGTCTGGAAATTGCTGAAGGCCAGGCGTGGTTGGTGAACTCATCAATTGTTTAGCAAATGAGAATAAGCTGTCATTATTACTCTGGACTCCAGAGTTTCTCAGAGCAAAGAATATGCCATGGTGCACCATAGTCTAGAATGGGCCTTGTGTGTAATACGGTTGGCATAGGGCAAATTTGGTCTTATCCAAGGGACCAAATGGAGAATTAAATAAACCTTCTCAGTAGTAAGCTCAGTAGTACCACACGCACTAAGATGAAGAATGAAATAACTAACTTAGTCAAAGAGCACTGCATTTACTCTGAACTCAGAAATGAAAGGTTTCTTAAGAACCCATGAGGTTAAAACATCTTCCATGCTCAGGGAGCATTAATCCAAGATTGCCATGCTAGGATCCATAAAAACTTTCTTATATTCTTTTTTACCCTTGCTCCAACTCTCAAGGACTGGGAATTACCTGTTAGCAGGTGGAAGAGGAAGGCTAAATTCCTATGTACCTGTTAGGGGAGGACAGAAATAGATCACATTTCACTTCCTTAACTGCAGCAGGCCTGAACTGGGAGAGCAGAGAAGCCGCCGTTCATAGGCAGGATTTACGTTCGGCTCGTTACTTGTAGTCTATGAGTAACTGAAACTCTTCCTTGAAGTGATCATAGCGTATTGTACTCCATGAGATGAACCACACAGTCATGGGACTACCCACATTTTTATCTGGAGACAATGAAAGAAATAGTTATCCTAAACGAATAAATTTGAAGTGATCAAGAGACTGAGGTGGGAAGATCCTTGAGCTCAGGAGTTTGAGGTTACAGTGCTCTGCGGTTGCCCAACTGCACGCCGCCTGGATGACAGGGCAAGACTCTGTCTCTTGAAAAAAAAGTAGAGTAAATATAGTGAGGGTGGAAGATAAAAATAAAGTAGGCTTTAGTGTTAAATCTCAAGCATGCTGATTATTCGGTAGAATGGGTCTGTGTATTAGCTTTGTTTGTATGTTTATACTTTAATTTGACACTATGGGTGGTGCCCCCCCAAAATGTATATACACATTAAGTCAGGCAAAAATTATTGGAATCTCAATACTTAATATATGCCAATAGTGTTTGTTACCCCATATATTGCATTTTGTATCTACTGTAATCGCAAAAGTCAAATGTCACTTGAGTATTATAATTTTAATGCAATTTTTCCCTTTCCTAAAATATGTATATATATTTTTGGCACCCTCTGTATATATGAGTTATATAAACAGAGACACTTACTCAACCTCTATTATGACAGATGACATAGTTAATTCTATAATCAGCGCTGGGATAGTCTCAAATAATTATTCTTTGTTTTCTTAAGAAATTATAATCTGAATTAACCTTTTTAAGCATTGTTAGGAAGACAGTGCTTTCGATTCCCCCCACCCTGTGTCTATGAACCATCAAACTGACCTTTAGCGTCTTCCTGCTGTTCATATCCTTGGTCTTCGTATGATGGTTTTTAAAAAAATAACTGCATCTTTTAGAACAGTTTTAGATTTACAGAAAAACTGCAATATGCTACAGAAAGTTCCTACATATTTACTACCTAGTTTCTCTATTGTTCGCATCATATATTGGGATGGTACATTTGTCCCAATTAATAAACCAGTATTTCTATATTAGCTAAAGTCCATGCACTATGCAGATTTTCTTGGAGTCTTTCTCTGTTTCAGGATTCCACTAGGGTACGGTATGACATTTGGGCATCCTGGCTCTGGGCTACTCTTAGGCATGAAGATTTCTCAGACAGTCCTTGTTTTTTTTGCAATGTTTTTGGCCAGGGTTGGGTTTGAACCCACCACCTCCGGTATATTGGGCCGGTGCCTTACTCCTTTGAGCCACAGGCACAACCCAGCCAGTCCTTGTTTTTGTGGCTCTTAATAGTTTTGAGGATTATTGGTCAGATATTATGTAAAGCATCCTTTTATGCTTTATTATGTAATGTTGGGACTTATCCATTTCTTTTAATCATGATTATATTGAGATTCTGTGGGACATTCTGGAGAAGAATCCGGCAGAAGCGAAGTGTCATTTTGATCACATCGTAATAAAGATGCAACTCTAAATGTGAGTTATCACTATTTGTGTTGACTTTCATCAACTGTCTGAGGTAGTATTTGTCACATGTCTGTATTCTAAAGTTGCTTCTTTCCTCTCATAGAGCAAAATCCTTGTCTTGGGCAGTAGTTTGTAAGTAGTTGTTCTGATTAAAATACAGGTCAGGGTGTCTGATTCCTGAGGGCCTTTTACAATCCCCACTGCATGTGAAAGTGATTGATTCTGGCACACGCATTGACTGATTCATTGATGCATTGAGCTGAGTCCATTGTGGTCACAAGGGTTCTTTTAAACCCTTGGTGCACTGAGGGTGAGTCCTTACAGACTGAGGCATCTTTCTCTGTTATCTGCCCATATTCCGTGAAAATGGACTCGAGATCATATCCCATTACCTAATCCACGCACAGCAACCTAAGGACCTTAGTAGTGGTTGTATTTATACAGTACTTCTAATAGTACTTTGTCAAGACTTTTTAAGAATAAAGTATTTAGAAGAATAATTGATCTTTGGATATTAATTGTTACCTTTGAGCATGTTTAATAATTAGCATTTCTTGCAGCACCTCATGCCTATGACCCATTGTTCATGAGTTCTTAATTTTTACTTATAAATAACTTAAACACTGACCTGAATTCTGAGCTTTAGAGCCCATTAGTTTTCTTTTTTTTTTTTTTTATTGACAAGTAACCTTAAGGGAACTTTACCAAAAATGTTACCTCAAACTTCTTGAGTTACCTATAACATTTATTTTATGTAGTTTTCATTTTTTAAAAAAATTCCTGATATATTTCTTATTCCAT
Source organism: Perodicticus potto (assembly GCA_963574655.1). NCBI lineage: Eukaryota > Metazoa > Chordata > Mammalia > Primates > Lorisidae > Perodicticus > Perodicticus potto. Next base: position 2,654 of record CAUYRH010162845.1, on the reverse strand, counting down.
CTCTTCCAGAAAACAGGCAGAAATTTTATAATTTATTAGAACGTCAATAAGCTCAGGGGCAGAACACTAGCTGGTAATGAAGGTGAAATAGCATGGATTAATTATCATAAATGGATAGGAATTTAAAGCCCGAACATATCCAAAATGTAGAAATCTATAAAATTACAGAAGAAGATCAATTTCTGAATGGACTAGACTGAATTCCAAGTATATTATCTAGAAACTTATTGTGGTAATTTTGATATAAATAGCACTTTTATCAAATGAAAATTGATAAAATTGAATTTTTTTCCTATAAAGTCAATATTAGACTGTTTAGATTCTTTTAAAGGGAATTTGACATTGAGAAAAGGCATTCTATGAATGGCCAGAAAAACAAGGGCTTATTGAGTTTGTCTTCCAATTTTCTCACCAGGTTTAGCTATTTTAGTTTTGAGGGTTATTTTTAAGAACAGAAGAACAAGACTTTATAATGCTATCAGGTATGGTGTTGCCAGCCTAAGGCCAAGATGTTTTATAGTCATCTCTAATTAGGAGGGGGGAGGGCGCTAGAATAAATTAACCCAAATTTTAAAATGGGAAGTGTACTTTCACTCATTTCTTTCTTGCACAACATTAAGTACTGGAGTTTCTTTTTGTTTTGGGGAAAGAGAAAATAGAATAGAAAAGGGAAAAAATAAAGGAAAATGTGGTGTAAGCCATGAACAGAAAAATATGAGCCTGATTATAATGGGACAAATGCGGATCTTCATTAAACAGATGTCTTCAATAAGTAACTCATAGAAATTACAACATATTGCACATCCCTTCTTAGTTGCCTTCTAGGTGATGCTTTGATGCCTGTAATTGCACATTCCTGAACGCTGAAATGGTTATCTACCCTCAAACCATATTCTTAAAACTCTTCTCCTCTGTCTGTACAATGTTAAGTATATATATGCACAAGAGAGAGAAGGTGAGGAAGTGTGTGTGGGAGGGGAAAGGGGGAAGGTGAAGAGAAGATGCTTGTGGTTGAAAATATCATGAGAACGTGAGTTTAATCTCTGAGCCCTAGACTTGAAACAAATTATGATTATAATTGTGTCTTAGATTACTTTGCATGTATACTTTTTAAATTAGTTAATTAGTTTTTATTGTTGGGGATTCATTGAGGATACAAGAACCAGGTTGCATTGATTACATTTGTTAGATAAAGTCCCTCTTATAATTGTGTCCTGCCCCCAAAAGGTGTGTAACACTGTGACCCCCACCCCCTCCCTCCTTCCCTCTCTCTGCTGTTCCCTTCCCCTGACCCCCACCAGGTACTAGGTCATTAATTGTCCTCATATCAGAATTAAGTACACAGGATTCTTGCTTCTCCGCTCTTCTGATGCTTTACGAAGAAGAATGTGTTCCACTTCTATCCAGGTTAATACAAAAAATGTAAAACCTCCATCTTTTCTGATAGCTGAATGGTATTCAAGGGTATACATGTACCACAGCTTGTTAATCCATTCCTAGCTTGGGGAACATTTAGGCTGTTTCCACATTGTGGCTTTAGTAAATTGAGGTGTGACAAAGAATCTAGTGCAAGTGCGAATGCACCCTTGAACTATTATCAAATGCTAGATAGAATATTGATTATCAGCCTTCTTGAGAAAGCCTGAAAAAAGAATATTACTGTTAAGTAATTTAAAAAACTATTGGTGATCCAAGAACTCTGTTTTTGTATGAAATGCTCAACATTCATAAACACTCAACAAATATTTATTGAACCCTCTTATGCCACAAGCATCACATCAGATGTAAGGTACAAAGGGATATTCTAAATAAATTTTTCAGGTGTGTGCAAAGAGAGGGTAGATGACATTAAACCAAAAGTTACAAACATACTTCAATTATAGTTAATAAGGTGTCCAGCACATATGGATGAATAAACGAAGACGTATAATTACAGAGGACAAAATACAGGGTACTGTGAGGCCTGTGCCAGGGGAATTAAACTTCTCAGGCAACAAAATGGATGGGTGACCAGGGAAATATATGATTCTTGAGCCAATAACATTTACATTGAGAAGGTAAAGATAAAAACAATTAACTAGGAAAGGGGATGAGTGGAATGAAGTGGTGGTTGAGACCAAGTGCAAGAAATAATCCTCAAAGAAGGAAGATATATGTATGGTCCAAAACAAATAAAATGGTTTTAGAAATTAGGAATATAGACAAAGGGATAGTACTAAAATGTTATAATTTCTTCTAAGGTCATTATATTCTGAAAAACAAACGAGAAATTGAAGATAAAGATAACCAGCTTCTTCATGTGTATAGTTTGTACTCTGTAAGCTGCTTTATGTGTGATGTGATATTAAAAGTTTAGTCCTAAAAAACATTCTTAGACTTGGTGCCTGTGGCTCAGTGGTTAGGGGGCCAGTCACATACACTGAGGCTGGTGGGTTTGAACCTGGCCTGGGGACAGCTAAACAACAGTAACAACTACAACAAAAAAACAGCCAGGCGTTGTGGTGGGCACCTGTTATCCCAGCTAATTGGGATGCTGAGGCAAGATAATCGCTTAAGCCTGAGAGTTTGAGGTTGCTGTGAGCAGTAACAGTATGGCACTCTACTGAATTAAAGGAACAGATAGCATATCTGTTCCTTTAATACAATTTTTTTTG
>CAUYRH010162843.1:0-13349 GCA_963574655.1 Perodicticus potto | reverse complement strand
AAAAAAGTTGCCTCGATTTATGAAGGGTTGTCTACATGTTCCAGGGCAGAACTTTTTTTTTTTTTTTTTTTTGGGACGGAGGCTCAAGCTGTCACCCTGGATAGAGTGCTGTGGCATCGCAGCTCACAGCAACCTCCAATTCCTGGGCTCAAGCGAGTCTCCTGCCTCCACCTCCCAAGTAACTGGGACTACAGGCGCCCACCACAATGCCCGGCCACTTTTTGGTTGCAGCCGTCATTGTTGTTTGGTGGGCCCGGGCTGAATTCGAACCCGCCAGCTCAGGTGTACGTGGCTGGCGCTTTAGCCCGCTAAGCCACAGGCGCCGAGCCCAGGGCAGAACTTTTGACCTAAGAAATTTACATGGAAGGTGGGTGCTGAGTATGTGTTTAGGGGGAGGACCATCAGTGACTGTTGGCTGTCCTTAGTGTCTGTCAGGAGTTGAGAACACACAGCCCTGCGTTAGGGAACGGCTTTCTTCGTTAGGGAACGGCTTTCTTCGTGCAGAGGAGCTTTGGAATTTCAAAGCTTAGTGGCCGCATCAATATTCCAAAGAAAGACTTCAGCGCTAGTCAGGAGATGGGCCGGCCTGCGGGACTCCAAAGAGGGGTAACTCCAAAGATGTGGCCAATAGAACTTCTAACACCTTCCTCCCGGTTAATAAATCCCACTTCGTGATAACTAAGAGAAGCACCAAACAGCTGCCTTTGGGACATTTTTCAGCTGAACCGAAGGACTGTGTGTAGAGATTTGGGCACCTCCATACCCACAGTGGGTGGTCCTGCAGAGTGGTAGAAAAATGCAAAAGTTGGCACCTTTCTACAGTTCGGGGTGTTTATTTTCAGGCTTCTGGGTACTGCTTTGAGACATGATAGAAAAACAGAATGCAAAGGCCTTTGTCTGGGCAAAAAACCCAAAGAAACCCAAACACTCACCCAAAGGAAATGTTTTTGTGACATTCCTTTAGAAAGCATTACTGTATCTCTAATGTACTTGGGAGGGAGGGTGCGGGAATTAATTGTTTATGAGTTATCCTGCAGTTTGTCCTAAGGGGGAGAACCAGAAGTTCCTAGTATGTAATTTGAAAAGAAGAAAAAGAAATCCTACTTCTGAATGATCATAAGAGTCGTCCCGAGGTCTTTAGTCATCATCTACAAAGGCGCATTTGTGCATTTAAACTGAAACAGTCTGAGAGACGGCCAGCACCAGGCCTCATGAGAGACGGCCCTCCTCTGTGGACGCACACCAGAGGTTTTCTTTGAAACTCCAGAGGGGATCTTGGCTTGTTTCTTGTTTATTTTTAAAATCCATTTCACCATTTCAAGATAAAATGCTGTTGAAACCGCTTCTCCGGCCATCAGATGGCCATCAGATGAGGAATTTGCAGGTCGGCAGAAAGAGGAGTTGGAAAGAATTTCTCCCTCATGTTAAGATGAAAACCAGGCAGAAGCTCTTTATCTAAACTTTACAGAGAGGACGTTTATGAATGTCATAAGGAAACAAGACTAAATCCTCAATACAAGGGCTCGGCCTCACACAGGGGCACCCTGCGTGTTATTTGGTAGAGTCATTTCTACCCTAAATGTTTGTTTGTAAAATGGATATTCTGGAGTTTCGCGTTTATTTCCTACTCTCCGTGGTTAATGACTTCAAACGCTTCCCAGCTGGTACCTGTTACAGTTCTTTCCCTCTCCACTGCCGCTGGTGCACGTGCCACCCACTTTCACCTGGATGACAAAGAGCTAAATCACCTGCTAGCTGGCACCTGCCCCAACGTGTATACTCCTTGCACTCACGTGACTCCCAAGTGGCTTCTTGGACTCAAGTGAGGTCACCCCCCTACCCAGCATCTCTTGGCTTCTTTCCATGGTCCAGACGAAGACAAATTCTACCGGAGTGGCCCTTCCCAATCCCTTCCCTTACTGTTGTCCCCCACCACTCTTCAGCCGCACAGACTACCCTTTTGAGCTGGCAGTGCCCACGGTCACTGGGCTTCAGGGTTCATTAGTGCCAGGTCCTCCCTTCGCTCATTCATTCAATAATTACTTCCCAGCAATGTGCCAGGTATTTGAGACAACGGGGCACTGAGATAAAACATTCTCTCCGTGAGCTTATGTTCCAGGGGAACAGACTGTTAGTGAATTAGACACCACAGTGAGGAAGGTAGAGGGGAACTCATTTTTTTTTTTTTGGAGACAGAGTCTCAAGCTATCACCCAGGATAGAGCACTGTGGCATCATAGCTCACAGCAACCTCCAATTCCTGGGCTCAAGCGATTCTCCTGCCTCCACCTCCCAAGTAGCTGGGCCTACAGGCGCCCGCCACAATGCCCTGCCATTTTTTGGTTGCAGCCATCATTGTTTGGCGGGCCCGGGCTGGATTCGAACCCGCCAGCTCAGGTGTACGTGGCTGGTGCCTCAGCCACTTGAGCCACAGGCGCCAAGCTGGGGAACTCATTTAAATAGCTGGTCTGAGAACGTGCCCTTGGAGCACGTGTGTGCGTGCAGGGGGTGAGGGAAGGCGTGCGAGTTGGTGTCTTCCCTTTTTGGTTGTGAATCCAGCTCATCTGATGGCACGCAAGTCCATGAGAGTAGAGACCTTCCCCACGTGTGCCTCCGTCTCCAGTTCCCAGAATAGGACCCAGCACATAGTGGTTGGTCAGTAAGGGATTGTGGAAGGAAGGAGTGCAAGTACTGGGAGCTGGGGGATAGAGAGAACTTGCAAAGGTTCCGCTCTCGGTTGTTGCTGCTGCCTTAACTCACACCCAGGAGGTGTGCTATACATAAACACTTACACTCAGCAAATCACATTCCCCCCTCTAATTTGCCTTTTTTTTTTTTTAAGAGAGGGTCTCACTGTGTTGTCCAGGCTAGAGTGCAGTGGTCTCATCACAGCTTGCCACAGCCTCAAACTCCTCGATACAAACGATCCTCCTGCCTCAGCCTCCTGAGTAGCTGGGACTATAGGCGCATGACACTACACTCAGCTATAATATCTAAATTTTTTGTAGAAATGGGGGTTTCACTATGTTGCTCAGCCTGGTCTCAAACTCCTGAACTCAAGTGCTCTTCCTGCCTTGCCCTCCCCGAGTGCTGGGCTTATAGGTGTCAGCCACTGCCCTCATCTGCCACTTCCGAAAGCTTACATTCTGCCATTTTTTTCCTGGGAAGGGACACAGAACTTGAGGAAGTCAGTATTGTGCTCACTGAGTTAGACTGGAAGGTTCTAACAGGACGGGAGATCGTAAGGGGCAGGAAGGTACTGAGGAAGCATTTGCCTCTACAGCTAGGAAGAGAGGAACAGAACAGGAAGGAGCTCAGACCGCAGGGAGGGAGACAGCAGGTGTGTTAGTCCTGAGCTGCCGGAAGAGCCTTTCAGGGAAGAGGAAAGGTGACTTGGTTCTGTGTTGGCGAGACCACGGAGACACAGACGCTTGGCCATCCGCTCAGGACTCAGGCAGACTTGGTGAATCCCTTAACTTCTGAGTTGGTAAAGCAGTTATCCCGACGCTGATTGAAATGGTAAGGAAGACTTTATTCAAGGTTGTTCCAATGAGGGGTCTCGCAATAGGGAAAAGGTCAGGTTCAACTCTGAATACAGGACAAGTAGGGATTTATAGCCAACAAGCAGAATGGGGTGTCCTTGCATAGAAAATTAATCAGAGGAGACATCAAGGGTGGGGGACTGTTGCTAGACTGGCCTAATGAGATTCTTGCTAAAGGTAGGCCAAGGGCCTGGACATTCAAGGTGGGGGCTGAAGACCCTACCCAGAAACCCAGGATGGGGACGTCTGCACTAAAGCGGCATAGCAGTCTTCTTGGTAAAATGGGCTGTGCAGAGCTGGGCTCAGAAGACTGAATTCTGAAGAGGGTTCAGAAGAGGCTGACAAAAGTTTAGCCAAGGAGAGCAGTCTTCACCCACTTCAGCTTCCATGTCAGGTGGGGACAACAGTGCCACAGAGTACACCCACAGGGCTGTTGGGAAATAAAGATACCATGTAGGCTGGGTGAGGTGGGTCACACCTGTAATCCTAGCACTTTTGGAGTCTGAGGTGGGTGGATTGCTTGAGTTCAGGCGTTCAAGACCAGCCTGAGCAAGAGTGATCCCGGTCTCTACCAAAAAATAAAAAAAATACCTGCACGTTGTGGTGAGTGCCTATAGTCTCAGCTACTCAAAGGCTGAGGCATGAGGATTGCTCAAGCCCAAGAGTTGGAGGTTGCTGTGAGCTATGATGCCACGGTACTTTACTCAGAGTAACAAAGTAAGCCTCTGTCTCATCAAAAAGTTAAAAAAAATTAAAAGGAAAAGAATTTAGGGATAATTGAATATTTGTTTTGAGACAAAGTCTCTCTTTGTCACCCTGGGTTGAGTGCACTGGCATCATAGCTCACAGCAGCCTCAAACTCTTGGGCTTGTGCAATCTTTTTGTCTCAGGTTCCCACTAATTGAATCTTAAATTCAGCTATATTAGTAAAAAGAAAAACAAATTAGAACTATTACAATACAATAACAGGCTGATTTAACATAGTATTTGGTCTTGATCTCCTGAGCTCAAAGCAATCCACCTACCTTAGCCTCCCAGAGTGCTAGGATTACAGGTGTGAGCCACCACACTCAGCCTAAAAAATTTTTTAAGAAATGTCATTTCATAATGAGAGCAATCTAGAATATTCCCCCCCCCATTGGAGATCAAGTTTATTTGAAACAATCTAGAATATTTTTAAGAAATATCAGGCTTTAATGAAAAGAAAAATTAATCATAATTAACTATATATATATATATGCATCACTTTATTTCTTCTCAAAATTAAGAACCTTAATGGGGTGGCGCCTGTGGCTCAGCAAGTAGGGTGCCAGCCCCATATACCGAGGGTGACGGGTTCAAACCTGGCCCCGGCCAAACTGCAACCAAAAAAATAGCCGGGCATTGTGGCAGGTGCCTGTAGTCCCAGCTACTCAGGAGGCTGAGGCAAGAGAATGGCCTAAGCCCAAGAGCTGGAGGTTGCTGTGAGCTGTGTGACGCCACGCCACGGCACTTTACCGAGGGTGATAAAGTGAGACTCTGTCTCTACAAAAAAAGAAAAAAAAAAAATTAAGAACCTTAAAGTAAATTGGGTAGTATAAACTTTGGCCTAGGTTTTTCAAGAATAACCATGAATTCCAAAGTTCAGTGGATGGGTTACCGCCATGTTTGGAAACTTCCATTGGCTCTGACTTGAACGTGGCCGAGCCTGGATGTGGCAGGGAAAGGTGTTCATGGGCGTGTGAGCTCACAGAGCGCCTGAGCTGTGTGACCCACGTGCCAGGCTGTGGATATTGGTTTGTAACTGTAACTGTACCAGTCTGTGTGACTGGATTCCTTGCTTGCATTCCTATAAACCGTGTGTGCACCTGCATGGACACGTCTTAGGGAGAAAAAAAGGATTGGAGAGTGAGGGTTTTGGTCGATTTGAATTCCATGAGTAATAGGAAAAGGACAGGAAAAGGATGTCAGACCAGCAGCTGGCCTACTAGGAACTTCATTGACCCAGGGAAGCCTTCAGCCAAGATAGTAAGAAGGACAATTGAGGCTCTCTTGTTGAAGACCAGCTTTCCCATGGAGCAAAAGAGAATGCCAGGGCAGTGAGACAGAAGACACACGTCTTAATCCTGACTGTCATTCCTAAAACGGCCTTTGTTTATTCAGAACGATGTTAGTATCCGTAACATCGGCTCTGTGGATCAAGGGTAGGAAAAAACAGTTAAGGAATTTTGATCAAGTTATGCTTTCAGTGAACTGAGCTTTCTATGAAAGGATTCAAACCAACTTCATTCAGTACTTTGGTTTTTTGTTTTTAGAGGAAGGGTTATGTTTGAGATGCCATATAATAAATGATTCCGCTGAACATCTGTAGAAAACATTCTTAGAAACTGACTTGTTAATCACTAAGTTCAAACTAGGAGAGGAAGAAAAGAAAATGGAAGGCTTAGTTTTTAAGAAACTACTTGCCTGGCCAGGGGATATTTCCCCTTGAGCTTGATTAAATACATCATAAATTTGTCAGTAGCACAGTGTCATAGTGGGGGCCAGTCACTAACCCACACCCCTATCCCAGCAAAAGGCCACAAGGGAAGCCAAACCATTTGCATGCACTAATGTAGTAAGTTATCGCTAACTGGTAAAAGCCTTTCCCCTTCATGTGAAAAACAATAAATGCATATGCTTCAATAGCCTGTCCAAATCCATCCCAGCTGGATTGGGGCTCTGGAATCAAACCATGAAATAAATCACAACGCAAGCAAATCTACTTTGGAGGCTTCCTCCCTCTAGACACCAGCAAAGAAGTTCGGATGAAATATTTTTTATTTTTTTAGAGACAGAGTCTCACTTTGTTACCCTCAGTAGAGTGCAGTGGCGGGACAGCTCACAGCAACCCCCAATTCCTGGGCTTAGGCGATTCTCCTGCCTCAATCTCCCAAGTAGCTGGGACTATAGGCGCCGCCACAATGCCCGGCTATTTTTTTGTTGCAGTTCGGCCAGGCTGGGTTTGAACCTGCCATCCTGGGTATCTGGGGCCAGCGCCCTATTCACTAAGCCACAGGTGCCACCCCTCGGATGAAATATTTATCAGCTGTGCTTCTAGCTGGGCTGTCTAAGCTGAGGGGAAAACAAGATATCTTTTATTATTATTCTTATTTCAGATTAACAGGATACAAATGTTTAGGTTACATTGTTTTCAATTGTAAGGTAAGGATCAATTGCGCCTTTCACCCAGGAGGTGTGCTGAACACTCTCACCTTGTACACAGTAGGTGAGATCCCGCCAATCGCCCTCCCTCCTCTTGGGGAAAAAAAAAGGTATCTTAAGGCAAGGGATGGATTGCTAATGTGGGTGGTACCTAGATACAAACATCGGCTTAGCAGCTCTCCCTTTACACGATGGCCCTAAGCTCCCGCTCCTCCACGATGCTGGGATGCCTGGGGTGCCTGGGGTGCGTATGCTTCCTTATTTTGCAACTGGGTTTAGTCATGGAATTTCCAGAGCCACTTGAGTCTGAGGAGCAAGCCTGTGGCCAATGAGTCAGATTTTTAACTGGTAAAGAGGGGGATTTGATCTGAGCAATGACGACTCCTGGGCACAGTGACAGCAAGTTCCAATCATTGCACCAGAGGTTGGAGAAGATACTTGTTATCTTGTGTATTCTGCATTGTGGAATTGCTATTTTCACCCCACCGATGCCTTGCTCCGCTGGAACCTTTCTCATGGGCACCATCAGGCGCCCATCCCACCCCCATCAGTTTAGCTCCTCGTGTACTAAGAATTCTGTTGCCGTCTTGATATCTCAGTATCTCCAAATATATTACTGACCCTCCCCTAACTAGAATAAGGGGTTGAACTGCATGGAATCTGTGTGGTCTGTGGTCCGAGGCAATGGTTCTAATTATCTAAGCAGATGGCAGCCTGAAATTGAAATGTGGAAAGAGCTTGATTTTTTTTAAAATCAAGAGACCCCGGTTTTGGTCACTATCTTCCCAGGTGGCCGTAATTTAGAATTTTTTCAGGTCTAGGTGATATACCCTATTAACCTGAATGCATTAATTCATGCTATGAAATGGCACCAGGAAGAATCTGGTTCTTTTTTTTTTTTTTTGAGACAGAGCCTCAACCCTCACCCTGGATAGAGTGCTGTGGCTTCACAGCTCACAGCAACCTCCAATTCCTGGGCTCAAGCGAGTCTCCTGCCTCCGCCTCCCAAGTAGCTGGGACTACGGGCGCCCGTCACAACGCCCAGTCATTTTTTGGTTGCAGCCGACATTGTTGTTTGGTGGGCCCGGGCTGGATTCGAACCCGCCAGCTCAGGTGTACGTGGCTGGTGCTTTAGCCCGTTGAGCCACAGGCACCGAGCCAAATCTAACCAGGCTGCCTCTGTGGGACCCCAGAGCTGGCTGCTTTGTCTTTCTGGGTCCTTTGCTTTGCAAGGCAGTTAACGAAGCTGCTGAGTGTGCCAGAGCTGTGGTAAGGGGAATGGTTTGGTTCCTGGCAATGGGATAAGCCAGAAAAAGAAAAAATGATTAAAAACAAGATCCTCAGAAGAAATGGGAAAGAAGGGTGGTGCCTGTGGCTCAGTGGGTAGAATGGTGGTCCCATATACCAAGGGTGGCTGGTTCCAACCTGGCCCCAGACAAACTGCAACAAAAAATAGCTGGGCATTGTGGCGGGCGCCTGTTGTCCCAGCTACTTGGGAGGCTGAGGCAAGGGAATTGCCTAAGCCCAGGAGTTGGAGGTTGTTGTGAGCTGTGACGCCACGGCACTCTACTGAGGGCAACTAAAAAAAAAAAATGGAAAAAAAAGGGGGGGAAAGAAAATAATCTGATTGTAGCTGGCTAGTTAGGTCTGCTCACACAATTTCTACCATCAGCCCTGGCTCAATCTGTCTTCTCCAGCAGTCACACCCTGGTCAGAAGATGACCTTGAGACTCCGGGTACAGAAGGTGGCCTTGAGACCCGTGTGGAAGACATGTCAACCCCAGCAGCTGGTGAAGAGCTCTCAAAGTCTCCTGGCTTCACAACCCTGGTGAGTATCCTTGAAAGAGGAATTTGTTCCACAGGCAAAAACGAAACTCTGCCTGGAACATTCCCCAGATCTTCCACAGCTGACTTTTCTCTTATGATTCTGAAATGTGATGCTACCTCAAAGATACCTAAAGTAACCTCACCACCCCCACTTACCCTCATCCATCAGTAGGTACCCTCTAGCCTTGAGGTCAGTGGTCTACTCACCAGATTTGGCCCACTGACTTTTTTTCTTTTTTTTGAGACAGAGCCTCAAGCTGTCACCCTGGGTAGAGTGCTGTTGCATCAGAGCTCACAGCAACCTCCAATTCCTGGGCTCAAGCGAGTCTCTTGCCTCCGCCTCCCAAATAGCTGGGATTACAGGTGCCTGCCACAGCGCCCGGCTATTTTTTCATTGTTGTTTGGCTGGTCCAGGCTGAATTGGAACCCACCAGCTCAGGTGTATGTGGCTAGCGCCTTAGCCGCTTGAGCCACAGGCACCGAGCCTGACTGTTTTTTTTTTTTTGAGACAGAGCCTCAAGCTGTCACCCCTGGATAGAGTGCTGTGGCATCACAGCTCACAGCAACCTCCAATTCCTGGGCTCAAGCGAGTCTCCTGCCTCTGCCTCCCAAGCAGCTGGGACTACAGGCGCTGGCCACAACCCCCGGCTGTTTTTTGGTTGCAGCCACCATTGTTGTTTGGCTGCCTGGGCTGGATTCAAACCCACCAGCTCAGGTGTACGTGGCTGGCACTTAGCCTGTTGAGCCACAGGCGCCGGTCCCTGGCCGTTTGTTTTTATAAATAAAGGTTTATTAGAACACAGAAATGCATATTCAGTTGAGAATCATGTGGTTGCTCTCCTACTGTAATAAGAGCAGAGGTGAGTACTTATGTCAGAGACCTTGTGTTCTACAATGATAACGTTTACCATTTGGCCTTTCAAAGAAAGTTGGCCAAATAGACTATTCTAGTCTAGTTTAGATTAGTCTAGCTTATATGTTTATTTCAAATCACTGAAAGTCTTCTAAAACTTTTGCATAGTTTATTTTTTATTTTTTTTATTTACTTTTTTTTTTTTCCTTTTTTGAGACAGAGCCTCAAGCTGTCACCCTGGATAGAGTGCTGTGGCATCAGAGCTCACAGCAAACTCCAGTTCCTGGGCTCAAGCGAGTCTCTTGCTCTGCCTCCAAAGTAGCTGGGACTACAGGCGCCTGCCACAACACCTGGCCAGTTTTTGGTTCCAGCCCTCATTGTTGTTTGGCGGGCCTGGACTGGATTCGAACCCACCAGCTCAGGTGTACGTGGCTGGCGCCTTAGTCCGTTGAGCCACAGGTGCCGAGCCTTTTTTTTTTTTTTTTTGGAGACAGAGCCTCAAGTTATCGCCCTGGGTAGAGTGCCATGGCATCACAACTCACAGCAACCTCCAACTCTTGGGCTTAAGCGATTCTCTTAACTCTGCCTCCCAAGTAGCTGGGACTACAGGTGCCCGCCACAATGCCTGGCTATTGTTTGGTTGTACTTGTCATTGTTTGACAGGCCTGGGCTGGATTCGAACCCACCAGTTCTGTTTGGTATGTGGCTGGTGCCTTAGCCACTTGAACTATAGGCGCTGAGCCTCTTCTAAAAGTTTTGTATTGGTTCATATGCTAAACTTTCATATTCTGCGACCCTGCCCCAGGAAGTAAGCTTCAAGAGAAAAGGAAATTTTTATTACTCATATTCCCAGGGCTTGGGACCATTCGAATGCATTTTTTACTATGGCAAACACATAAAATTGACCACCTTAACTGTTTTTTAAGTGTACAGGTCGGTAGTGTTAAGTATATTCACATTGCTGAACAGATCTCCAGAACTTGTATTGCAAAACTGAAATACTACGTATTCAAAAATGACTCCTGTTTCCTCCCCACCAGCCCCTAGCAACCACCTCTCTTTTTCTCTGTGAATCTGAATATTCTGGGTCCACGTCCTGTGTGTGGACTCACACAGTATTGTCTTTTTGTGACTGGCTTATTTCACTTTGCACAATTTCCTCGGGGTTCATTCATATTTTTTATTTTATTTAATTTTTTTTGAGACAGAGTCTCACTTTATCGCCTTTGGTAGAGTGCTGTGGCATCACAGCTCACAGCAACCTCCAACTCCTGGGCTTAGGCAATTCTCTTGCCTCAGCCCCCCGAGTATCTGGGACTACAGGCGCTTGCCACAACGCCCGGCTATTTTTCTGTTTTTGCAGTTCGGCCGAGTCTGGGTTTGAACCCGCCACCCTTGGTATATGGGGCCAGTGCCCTACTCGATGAGCCACAGGCGCTACCCTGAAAAAAGCTCCCTTTTTTTGCTGTTGTTTTGCAGGCCCTGGCTGGGTTTGAACCCACCACCCCTGGTGCACGGGTCTGGTACTCTAACCATTGAGCTACGGGCGCCCAGCTGAAAAGCTCTTTAAGACCTGCTTTCAGTTCTTTTGGGTACATATCCAGAAGAGGGATTGCGACATAATGTTTTGTTTTTAACTTTTGGGGTAAATGCCATACAGTGTTTTCCACAGTGCCATCAATAATGCACAAGGGTTCTAACTTCTCCCCCTCCTGGCTGTCTTCTGGATTTTTGATAGTAGCCGTCCTCATGGACACAAGGGCAGTATCTCATTGTGGTTTTGCTTTGCATTTTTCTGATTAGTGATATTGAGCATCTTTTCAGATGCTGCTTTTGCCGTGTATGTGTCACTTTTAAGAAATGTCTATTCCAGGCTCGGCGCCTGTGGCTCAAGCGGCTAAGGCACCAGCCACACGCCCCTGAACTGGCGGGTTCGAATCCAGCCCAGGCCCGCCTAACAACCATGACGGCTGCAACCAAAAAATAGTGGGGCGTTGTGACAGCCGCCTGTAGTCCCAGCTACTTGAGAGGCAGAGACAGGAGAATTGCTCGAGCCCAGGAGTTGGAGATTGCTGTGAACTGTAATGCCACAGCACTCTACCTAGGGTGACAGTTTGAGGCTCTGTCTCAAAAATAAATAAATAAATAAAAAATAAAAAAGTCTATTCCAGTTATTTGCCCACTTTTTAAAATTTTTGTTACAGAGTTATAATTCTTCATTTCCTTATCTGATAGATGATTTGTAAATATTTTCTCCCATTCTGTAGGTTGTCTTTTCATTTTGCTACCTGTGTCTTTGGAGACCCCGACGTTTGTGTGGTCCCATTTGTCCGTTTTTGCCTTTGCATCCTGTGCTCACTAGGGCATTTGTTGAGTGCTACAGTTGGTGTGAACTTCAGAGTCAGTAGAATCACTTCCAAGCCCTGCTCTTTCACTTACTGTCTGTGAATTTGGCCAAGTTATCTAATCTAACCTTTGTTCATACAACAGGGACCAATAGTAAGGTCTTCCTCCTACAATTGTGCATGGAGCAAATTAGAATGTCTTCAAGGGGTCTGGCACATAGTAGGCACTCAATAAACTCTAATGGGGGTGGGGGAGGAAGGACATTAAAGGATGATATAGCCTAATATGTGATAAGGCTCGGCGCCAGCCACATACACCAGAGTTGGCGGGTTCGAATCCAGCCTGGGCCTGCTAAAACAAAAACTACAACCAAAAAATAGCCAGGCTTTGTAGTGGGCGCCTGTAGTCCCAGTTACTTGCTGGGAGACTGAGGCAAGAGAATCGCTTAAGCCCCGGAGTTGGAGATTGCTATGAGCTATGTGATGCCATGGCACTCTACCGAGGGCAATAGAGTGAAATAAATAAATAAATAAAAAAGTGCTAAGCAAATGTTAGAGGGGAAAATTCAAGTTCAAGGGAGGGGAGGGAAAGAACTAACATCTGGAGAATACAGTGATTTCAGAATAACAGACCCCAGGGAGTCAGCACATTAAATATTTGACATTCATTTCTGGAGTAGACTTGATTTTATACTTACTCTTTCTGTTGTTTTTTTTTATTTCTGCTTTCAATTTATGCCATCATATTATTTATGTATCTATGCTACCCTAAATCTTCTTGTTACAAAGCAGAGAATATATTGTAAACATTGGGCTTTATTTTCTATTTTTCCTCATTTACATCTCCAATAGGTGGCACCAGGTGCCGTGAGTGTGACAGACCGTTACGTCGAGGACCTGCCAACCCCAGAAAGCACAGTCCACACCAAAGAAGGCCAGAGCACCCCAGTCCCAAAGGAGATGACAAGTCACTCTGTGGGTAAGAAAACCAGTTACCCCAATAAGGGTTGATCTAGTTTTGCATAATCAGTGCATCCCAGGAGTCCATGAGCAAGTGTAATCATCAACAGAACACATGTTGGGATGCAAGAGTGAATTCTGAGCCAGGCTTTTTTTTGTTTTTTTTGCAGTTTTTGGCCGGGGCTGGGTTTGAACCCGTCACCTCCGGCATATGGGACCAGTTCCCCACTCCTTTTGAGCCACAGGCGCCACTCTCTGAGCCAGGCTTTATGTGGTGGGTTTAGAATTTGACTTGAGTTAGATCAAATTGGACTCACTAGGTTGCAAAAGAGATCTTTTTTACTTTGAAGGATAACTAGTGATTATGCCCCCACAGGTGAGCTAGGTAGCTATTGATATTGTGTTGCTGATCCTAAGGTGATATAATGTTACATTAAGAACTTTTTTTTTTTGAGACAGAGCCTCAAGCTGTTGCCCTGGATAGAGTACTGTGGCATCACAGCTCACAGCAACCTCCAATTCCTGGGCTCAAGCGAGTCTCCTGCCTCTGCCTCCCAAGTAGCTGGGACTACAGGCGCCTGCCACAACGCCTGGCCATTTTTTGGTTGCAGCCGTCATTGCTGTTTGGCGGGCTGGGCTG